>VZRO01001062.1:296059-308164 GCA_013397915.1 Daphoenositta chrysoptera
CCCGGTCCGCCCCCCCATCCTCCTTTGCTGATGATGATCGCACTAGAGCATAATCTTTACTTGCTAAAGGAAAATCAATTTTCAACAGGTTTAATTAAAATTAATCAGTCGAATTACTTAATATTAATTGACTTATAATTAAAGCCAGAAAGTTACCTTGGAATCAGGAGAAAGGATGTTATCTGGAATCATTTTAAGGATGCATATGGTTTCAGAGCAATTACATTCAAATAACTGTTTAAATAAAACAAACCAGAGCTTGATTATAGTGCTGTGTTCTTGCTGGTGCAGGTGACAAAATCTGGACTGGCCATTTCGTTCTGTAAATTTTTTGACCTTTTGAAGGAATATCATTTTAGTTTGACACTGGGTTTGCTTTCTGGAAGGCCAGTTTGTTTTAGCTCTAACAACTATGGCATTAAAATCCACTAGTATAAAATGGAAATATGTCTTATAGAAGCTATAAATATCAAAGTGAATGTTTTTAGCACGTTTAGATGTTCTGTGAATTTGAAATGAAGCAAATTTTTCTTTTTCTCAGCATAAGTGTAAGAAATTGTTTTAGGAATTATTTTTTGCCAGCACTGCCATCCACTGTGGCAATATTTGCATTTATCCAGAGTCTTAGCAGGACCAGACCGTACTGGTAAATTCACAGAGATAATTCACATCCGAAACCATGTATTTTTGGCAATGCTCACAATAACCTTTTCATGCTCCCTGAAGACCTAGGTTGGGTTTTTTGTTTGTTTGTTTTTTACAGTAGCAGCATTTTTGGTGCATCTACAGACTATTGTTATTGCTGAAAGAGCAGTACTGTGAGCTTTGGGACAATTTCCCCTACTTTTTTCCTGGGCTGGCTTAGTAGAAGCAAAGGATACTTATGAAATTGCACGTACTTTATTACAGGCACCTGACAAGAGAAAGACCCATGTATGGTATAAATGAGCATTTAAAAATAGAGCCCGTTATTCGGGGCCCTGATTTTCAAAGATACTGATTCCCATTGACAGCACTGAGACTCGTGTGGGCTCAACAGCTGTAACACGCAGACCACTTCTGCATCTTTGAAATTAGATTTGCAGATTGGGAGCCAAGAGCTAAGTAGCCATGTTTGGGAATAGTGGTTGGGAAGGATTATTTATTTTTTTCCTTTTTCCCCCCCACTCTTTTACTGATGCAGGATGCAGGGTTAAAGAAGACTGCTTCTTAGTTACTTTTTGATAAATGACACCGTTTTTCTTAGACTGTGGCTACAGATTGCAGTGATGTTGCAAAAGCAGTTTTGCAGTAAGTGATTAGGAGATCCTTAGATACCTACAAAGAGATCCCATTTATCCTGTGCGTTTCATGAGAACCAAACGCAGGCTGTGGGAAGAAAAATGAGGCTGAGGATAATCATGCTAAGTGTGCTGGGAAGCAGGATTTGGCTGAACACCTCTGTTTTGTGATTAACTGAAGTAGCAAGGAAAGCCATGAGAGTGGTTCAGGCTGTTTAAGGCAGGGAGGGCAGGAGCGAGGAGAAGAGCTGCTCTACAACTGCTGCTCTGGTTATCTTACCCCTTCTCCCAGAGCAGGGTAAGAAGATAATATCCTAGTTGTTGATACTTAAACATCTTTAACAAAGTGGGTTTTCTCAGGATTATTTGGCTGGAGGTGGAGCAGTCTGCTGAGGAGGGTTATTTAAAGACTGGGACAGGGCTGTAGGCAGCTAAATTGATTTGCAAGTGAATGGAGGAATTTGAACATGGTAATGGTGGTAGTTGTATTTTTTATCAGTTTACATATTTAATATCCACTGGCATGCACACAAGCATAAACCACTCTAATTGTTCAAATGGAGTCTGGGGAAAAGGGAAGAAGGCAGAGGCTTAGATGTGGTCTCAGTTCGTAATGGATTGGCTTGCCTTCCTTTATTAAAAGCAAATATACATTCCCTTCTAACAGAGATGTAGAGCTGTATTACACATCCTTGGCTAGCTCTGAATTATCTGTTTGATGTCATATTTATTATGGTTTTTTAATCACATGAAAAAGAAACTATTTAAAAATTAAAGAGAGAAAAAAGAAGGGCAAAAGGAGACAGACATTCTTTGAAAGCAAATAATGAAAATACAACGTTTTGCTAGAGATACAGTAGAAACCTCTGGGGATTTCTTTTAATAAAGGATGGGCAGTTATCAATCTGATCCAGTAAATGATATAGTTTCTGATTAGTCCCAGATATCCCTCCATGATAAGTATAACAGGTGATAAAATAATAGATAATGATAAAAAATAGGTCCTGACTGATGAATAAAGGTTGTTCTAGAGGCTTGTCTCCATTACTAGAGATAGCCCTGGTTCTGAGCTCTGCATTAGGAGGGAACATAAGCACTCTCAGGGGGATGTCTGCCCTGATACCCAGGTGTTGCACAAGAGTTTGGATGGAAGGGAGGGAGAGGGAGTTAGGGGATGCAAAAAAAAAACCAAAAAAGAACCTGATGGGAAAACTTCATCAAGTGTTGCATATTGAGAGCACATCCTGCAATTTTAATAACAAATGATGACATTACATTGCCCAGGATTACTATTGAATTAGCAGAATTACAAGGGGAAATAATTTTGACTTCTTGGTGACTCAGCTGTACATTTCCACCTGCCTCTGAAGACCCCACATCTTTTCCAACAGACTTTGTTCCCATAACTATTAATTGCTCATTAATGATGTTGTGTGCATTCTCCAGGGATAAAAAGTGACTGGTTGGCTGCTCAGCCCCCTGTTAAGTTTTGCTGGGCACCCACTCCACCGTGGCACCTCTCAGTGGAAAACAGGAGGTGTTGTGAGGGAGCCCCAGCTGTGAAACCAGGGGCAGGGGCTGTGCCCTGAAAATCCCCCTGGTTACCAAGCCATGTAAACCTGGGCTGCACACACCAGGGTAACACGGTTTTTCCACTGCTGTGGTCAGATAAAACATGAGGCCATTAAAAGAAAAGCAATTTGAGTTCTCTTTACCCCATTTGTTGAATTCTTCTGTTTTGTCCTCATAATATTTTCTGCATAATCAGTTTTAGTGTTGCCTTTGGGTAGCCTGTTACCTTGTGCTGATGCTTGGTTAGGTCTTTTGCACCGTATTAAGGGAGAATGTAATGCTTGGAAATTAGCAACATGTGACTGTAAAATCATAAAAGTGGTCAAGGACACTTTACAACTATTGTATTTTAAGTAACTCATATTCCTTTGACGAAGCAGAGAATTTAAATGGCAATTAAAAAAGATGTTTTCTAAATCTCCTCAATCACATCCTGCCTAGAGAATCCATTAGCTCACTTGTTGAACTGGTTCTGGGAATTTAATGAGGGGAATACATTTATGTTGTATTTTATACTTTTATTTAATTACATTTTGTCTGAAGCTTTCAAGCTCAATATCTGAACTTAAAGTTGTTCCTTAACTTTTGCCTTCCCAACCCCATCCCCCAGTTTCCAAAACAGTACTTGAAAGCAGTAAAGTGTTATGTAGGCACACAGTGTTAGAAATATTCATGAGGAGAAAACGACAATTTAGTCAGGAGAAACCTTACAGATAGACTGAATATTTTGACATCCTCAAGCCTGTGCAAAACAGGCATTGTGGGATGAGGCTTTTGTTTCTTCAGCTGGTTTCCCAATGATGGTTTGTTTGTTTGTGGAGAGTCCTGGCCCTGGAACTTTCTCCATGAGAGGGTCAGGAAACCCTCTGGTCACTGGAGTTGTGGCCAGGACATGACCACAGGGGGCTGAGCCTGGTTGCTGTAGCTGAAATAAGTCTCTTTCTCACAGAGAGGGGGAGAAAATGAAAAGAGGACAAGGAGCTGAATAATAGGAGCTACGCATGAAGTCAGATGGAAAGAGTAAATCTTTGTGGACGTTTAATGGTGTTATATTCTAAGCTTTTGGGAAATTTTATTTGAAATTTTTTACAACAGTAAATATAGTCTGTGCTATATCCTATTTCTATTTCATGTGAGAGAAAAATTCCCCATCTATGGCACAACACTTTACTGCTACCATTACTGCAGACTTTATAGATCAGAGATGTGTCAGCATGTTAGCTTTAGCTGTAATGCTTTTTTTTTGTGAAACCTTATGGGCCTTGCAGCCACTTTCTCATACTGACACTCATAAAACGTTCAAGTTCTCATATTTATTATTTAATTTGCTTCCTATATAAAGCAGCAGAGCTCTTTGGTACATGAATATGAAGCCAAAAATGACAGGCAGGCATGAATGGGACTAATGAGTTTTAATAATGCACGTATTAGAAACTGCTAAAGGAAGTTTAATTAAGAAAAACAAGTTAAGCATGAAATTCATTTTGGAACAAATGCAAGTAAAGTCACAGATGTACAGAATGCTAGATCACAGGAAACAACCTCTTCAAGTTGATAGATCCCTCTAATGCCAATATTGCACTCAAGTTGTAGTGTGCACTCTGCAGTTCTGGAAAGCCTGGTAATACCAGTCAAGAGCACTTTCAGAGCTGAGTTAGAGATGCTGGGTTTGTGATTAACAAATTATGTTTATATGGCTGTGAATTTTCTGATGAGTTGGAACTTGATCTCAATTATCCTGATGAAATTGGGACCATCTCGACCATCTGATCAAGAACAAAAACCGTGAGTTCCTTTTTCTGCCACAAGGAAGTTCGCTGGTCTTTTTCCTAAAAAAGAAAAGATCATCTTGTTGAAGAGCTAGTTATTGATCTAGCTCTACAACAAGGGTTTGTATGCTTGGAACTGTTACTGCATTGTATCCAGATAGAACAACAATTCATGGACAAATGTGAGTTCATTCAAGCATCTTTGTTTGCAGAGTTCTCGCTCAAGACGTGGTATTATCTGTATTACAGCTTTTTTTATCTTGAATTCCTAACACCCTCCTCACCAGGAAAATACAAAAGTGATATCTTTCTTATGAATCTGATATGAAAGCTTGCCTTGGGCAATGAACTAGCACTAAAGATAGTATTATTGTTGATATTATAGTGGTATTAAAGGTGGCAAAGAAAATCCAATTAATTTTTCTCATATGATTAACCCCAGTGAACCAAGGGTGAACCACAAATACATATCAGCTGAAGAACTTTCTAAACAATTCTATAACTAAATTTTTCACCTGCAAGAGACAACATAAGGACAATTAGTTTCAGGAGCCTCTGAGTGGGTTCTAGATACTTTGCTAGAGTGATCAGATGAGAAGCATGTGTATATTTTATGAAATATTAATCAAAGCAACACCCACTTGACCTAATGACATGCAATACACAGATTTTGATACTGAAGTTCTCAAATGAGAAAGATCTGGGTTATTTTTTTCTCCAGGATGACCTCTGATTAACACGAGTTCAGTGGAATTTCTACAGTAGGTCAGGGAATCTTTGTGTCCTGAAGCACAGAGCAGCCATCACCAGAATGGCCATTTGATCATTTAGCTGAATAGTTACAGTACTCAAAAGTGAGGATAATGTGTGGTCCATTTAAGAGTTAACCATAAGCTGCTAAAAGGAATAAAGGTTCACTTCAGTGCCCATTATATTCCAAGCCAGTGCATCTGTCATTTTTAATTTAAATCTGTATTACTTAGCTGTCTAAAACTTTACACATAAGTGACAGAGTTACCCATTCTTTCTGTTATGGGTAAAATCACCATTTCGTTACCTACTTACTGTGCAAAATGTCAGACAGCTCTAGTCCACACTATAAAATTGTAGCCAACTTCTGGTAATATAAACAATTACTCCAGCTAAGATGTAGAACTATTTTAAGAAAATGATTTATTGATATGAGTAAATGGAAAATAATAAGACTTAACTGACTCTCTTCTCATGGGCTTAATTTGTCTAACTCAAAAACAGCTTAATAGAAAATTTTGATCAGAAGTCTTCCTATTTTAGCAAACTAAGATGCAGAAATTATTTAAAGGAATTTTTGATCATGAAAATACTAATAAGCATTAGTGGCTGTTCCCATTAATGGGGAAGAACAAAAATATAGTGCAGTTGAAAAATGCATCACAATTTATAGGAGTCTTATGACATCCACTCATTTTAATTCAACTTTTCACTAATTCTGAAGCATTGCACTGAATCCTGTATACTACAGTATTTAATTACTGTATTTTTCACTAACTGGTTATGAGGCTTAGTGGTCAAAACATCATATTAAATTGAGGTAAGAGCACTCAGGAATCAGTTTCTCTGATCTGGGAGTGATATATTTGCACAGCTTGCAGCATCTGGAAATCCTTTCCACTGGGTTGTTTGCGGACCCGTGTGACAGCACTGGTAATCTCATCCCAATGTGGGGTGGGACTGAGAGCCCAAAAAGATGATGTCTTATTCATACCTTTGTTGTCCATCTTGGCAAGGGTTCTGCATCTCAACAGGGCTGGATCTGTAGGATATTTCTGGAGCTTCCAGGCCTGTGGCTGCTCTGAGGTGGAGGAGGTGCTGCTGTGTGGGGTCTGACCAAACCCCACCAGAGCTGTGCCCTCCTTGGTGTTCAGGACTGCTGTCACTTCTATTATCATTTCATACACCTGGTTTTTTACATGAATGTAGTAATTTATTGAACTAAATCCATGCAAATCCCATCCCTTTGAGAAAGTATTTAGGGAAGCATGCAAGAGCAGTGTCTGTTTTGAAATATTTCACAGAATGGTCTGGGTTGGAAGGGGCCTCTAAAGGTCATCTGGGTTTTGGTAGGGACACCTTTCCCTCCAGGCTTCTCAAAGTCCCATCAACTTGGCCTTTTTAAACTGCTCATTGAGGGAAAATCCCCCAAATTTGGAACAGCGCTTTGCTTGTTAACTTGAAACACAGAAGTAGAGATGGGGAATTTTGTGCTGCGTCTCTTGAGGGTTTTTCTGACCGTGTTTATGATTGGTGTGTCACACTGACACAGTGTTCACACTTATCTTCCCTCTAATGGTTTCTGTACCACTGGCCATGCTCCTGATTGGCTTCGTAGCATGTTTTAGAACATAGATTTCTTCTTAGAGATTTGAAACATCTCCAGGCTCTTAGTTCTGATGAGAGACTTTTGTAAGTAAAAACGGATGCAAATGTAGCTGGTTCTGCAGAATAGCACTTGTGTTTTGAAATGAAGTGGCATTGTGTGGTGTTCCAAACTCTGCGATCACTTTGAATGTTTGTGCAACTGGGATTTACTAGCAAAGTTGAGGTAGAAAGGAATTTTTAAGCAGGAATATTTAAGAATACACCTTCAGCTGAAAAGAAAACACCTTTCCTGGGGAGGTTTATCATAACAATAATAGCCTTTACACATGCTAAAGCTGGCATATGGCCAGAAGCCTTGGGTGCCACCAAAGGTTTTATTAATCCATTGGAGCTATGGACAGGTGGTACAGATCAAACCATCCTTTAAGATTTGGAGGTGTGGGCATGAGTAACAAAGAGGAGTTCAGCTGCTGCAGTTTGCAGCAGATGTGACCTGTTGTGGGATGCCCTGTGTCATTGGAAATGCAAAGATGCTCCGAAGCTCTCTCGGATTGTTCACTCCTCAGCATACTAAATGCCTCTCTAAAGTATTTCAGAATCTGAGCTATAAAGTAATTTGAATTCAGAAAGGAAGATAATAAAATAATAGATGATAGAAAAAACCTCTGTATAGTATAGACTGTTCAAAAGAGCATGAAAGACTTTATCAAATACCTTTTACAGTAGAATTCATTTGTGTTACCACAGGGAGCAATTGTGATCCTCAAATCAAGACAGCAGTAAAATCTGAAAATGTTTCTCCTCCTCCTCCTCAGATCCACATTATTTTGATGCTGAATCTTGCTCCAGATTCATCATTGCTACACTTTGGTTTCTTCTCCTGCCTGTCTTCCTGATCGTTCCTGTTTATTCCTTCTTTTTTTTTTTGTCATTGATTCCTCTTCAGCTGAGTCCAGATACCAAGGGAAAGTCCCATGTAAATCACCTGCAGGAAGACTGAGGAGAATTTTGTCCAGCATTGACTCTCAACATGCTCCTGGCCAGCTTCCCTGCTTGCCCTTGCACCTAGTGCTCAAAATGAAATTTTCTCATGGAAGTCTCAAAAGATTTGATAAATCTCAGTCTTTTTATTTGGGTTGAGTTTGTGGTTTTGATGTGATAGCTTCAGGGCAGCCAATGACAAGCTTGAAAGTCTGACCTCTCAGTCTCAAAAATAAACTCTTATTTAGACATTTAAAAAGAAAGGCTTGAAAAGAGCAAATCCGAAATTCAAGTTACAAATACAATGAAAATATGTTGATTCAAATTCTGCAAGTGCTTGACAATTTGATGCCCAGTAAAGCCTGTCCATCTATTCACCGAGGCTACTGCCCAACTGTTAATTAATTAGGAATAGCCAAACAAAACTTTGAGTTATATTCTTACCTTTTTAGCATCTCATCGACTAGGAGGAGTTTAACCTTATCCATAGGAGGCAAACCAGAGCTGCAGATCACAGCAGAGCTGTTCAGCTGCAAAGAGAAACCAGCAGATGGACAAGCTTAGAACTAAAGCCCAGCTCTAGAACTGGCTTTGAGTTTACATTGAATTTACCATTTGAGGTATCAAAAGTGTATTAAAAATTTGTCTTAGAATTGAAAACAGGTGATAAATGAATTATTAGTAGTGTCCTGGTAATTTTACACATTGAACCAACCCAGCACTTGAAATTAAGGATGTTTTTCCTCAGCACAGCTATGTTGGATTTGTTGTCCTCAGACCTGCCCCAGACCATGTGAATTAGCAGGAAGGCTACTGAGATTAAGTTCCTGCTATTTACAAGTTTGGGTTTGAGAAAGAAGAGAAAGTACATGTTTCCATTCCTGAGAGGAAAACAAACCCTTTTGGGTTTTAACACCCAGTGGAAAAGGCTGTGGAGGTTTTTGAATGCCACTAAGGAATAGGCTTCCATCTCTCCGTGTGCATTACTCAGAAACCTGTCTGCCTACTCTGGCTTTACTATTTCTCAAGTAATACCCTACTCCCTCCAAAATCTGAAATGCTACAAAGCAACAATCCTCCATGAGGGGAATGTCTGCCATTCCATGTAAGTGTATTAAAGTAAATGTAAACACATACACCAAGTTTGGGGAATTATTTTCTGCAGCTAAATTGGTGCCTTTCCAGCAAATACTGAGAATATGCAGCTGGAGAATGAAGGATATAAGCCTGTTTGTTAATGCAGTTTCACAGTGAAGGTATTAGAATTAGCAGAGAAAGGAAGGGAAAGGGAAAATTGCAGGAAAGCTTCATCTATCTCCTTATTGCCTCCTGAGATAGATTGTTCAGAGCTAAAGGAACACTAGACATGAACCAAATCTCCTGCTGTCCTATATAGCTTTTACAATCTCCTTTTTAATAACCCAAACTGCAGGGTAGTCTGACTATTAGACAAGCCGTTCTTTTGAATTCTCTCTACAATGTGTATAGACATGATAAAAAAAAACAATTCTCATTAAAGCTGCCAATGCTGTTTCAAAAGCAGGTGGTTTAAAATGTTTCCTATACAAAGCAAAACACATTTCTTGTGCATTACACACTGCTTAATAGGGAGTGTAAGATTACACTGCTATGTTGTGTATAACACTGCATCTTAAATAATAGGATATTGTAAGTCGTGTTGGAAATATGTTTCACATGAATATGGAAGATACAACGATATGCACTGAGCAATTTTCAGAAGTGCTGGAACACAGCCTTGTGTGACAACCTCTGAGCTAAAGTAGTTGAAAATAGCATCTGGAATTTCAGATTATACAGTCTCTGATCCTAACTGATTATTTTTTCTAGGATATTGTTCAGTCAGCATGTGGATATATGAAAGATAAGATTTCTACTGTCCTGTGGGAATGCTTATTGTTTATGTTATAAATTAAGGAGGGTAGGAATTGAGTGCTCTCAACACACGTTTTCATTTTTCACTGAAGTCAGTCTTTTATGAGGAATTCAGGATTGATCTGACGTAAAAATTGTGATTTACAGCTCCATCCTTAAGCTGCCTGTTCACATCGTTTTCCAAACCAGTTCTGAAAAAAACCCCAGCAACCTACAGAGGTCCACTTGTACTTCTGTGCAAATTCAGAGTTTGCCATTCACTTCAGGAGAAGCAGACTTTGGTCCTTCATTGATGTGAACATTTCACTCTATCTGTGTTTCTCATCAGCTATCAGAAAAGCACATAAAGCATGGTAATTCAAGTTATTGTGAATAAGCACAGTAATTCATGTTATATTTTAAAATGAACAAAAAATGTTTGTATGTATTATAAACTGCTTTTAATGAAATAAAATGCATTTATGTCTTCAGTATGCCTGTCTATCTTAATTTCCCCATCTTCTGCTTTAAGAAATAATTACTTCCGTTCTGATAAATCAACTTCTGCAAACAAGGTGAAAATTGATTATGAGCTGATTAAGTTAAATAAAATCTTAACATAAACACTTAGGTAATGTAGCCTGGCATCAAATTGCTTATTCCTGAAAAGGTGAATTTTAAAAATGTATTTTCTGTGAATCCTGCTTCTCCTGAGAAGTGTCTATAAATTCAACAGGTGACATTACAGATAATCCAGTAATCAGTGTTTCACCTGCCATTTCATGGACCCATAAACTACTGCAGTTTAACTTACATGACTCTAGCAAATATTAATGTATGTAAATAACGTGTTAAACGCCTAGTTATCACTCTGCTCATATTAGCTCTTTCATACTAATGATTTATTTTCATTTTCTCCAGGATATAGACCTGCGGCTAACTGGATTTGATTTATAAGAGGGGATTCTGCAGTAAATGGCTTCTCTCTTCATATTGCTGCTATGGAAAACAGAATTGTCAATAGGATGTAGTCTGATAAATAGTGCTGAGTGAAGATGCAGCTTCAATAAGTGTGAAATCAATGGAAGATACTTACCGCGTGAAAAGCCTTTTGAGATTTTCCTGACAGGCACCTCTTTAGGAAACTCGATCCGTTTCCTCCGCTCGCCCTGCTCTTACCCCAGTGGATACAAATCAGATTTTGCTTCTCTGGAGTGGCACAACTCATGTGGGACCATGGCCTTCCCAAGACCCGCGTGGCTGAGCTGTGTGTGGAGAGCGACGGCGGTCCGCCTGCTGCACCGGGGCTTGAATGCCACTCTTGCTTTTTCATTACTTGGATTTTTGCTCCACGCCGCGGCTGTGTCCTCCCAAAAATTGGATGATACCAACCCGGTGGTGACCACCAACTTTGGCAAGATAAGAGGGATTAAGAAGGAACTTAACAATGAAATTTTGGGGCCCGTTATTCAGTTTCTCGGGGTTCCATATGCTGCCCCTCCGACAGGGGAGCGCCGCTTTCAACCTCCCGAGCCTCCGTCTCCCTGGGCAGATATCAAAAACACCACCCAGTTTGCTCCAGTGTGTCCCCAGAACATTATAGAAGGCAGGTTGCCTGAAGTCATGCTCCCCGTGTGGTTTACTAATAACTTGGATGTAGTTTCAACCTATGTACAAGATCAGAACGAAGACTGCCTCTATTTAAATATCTATGTCCCAACCGAGGATGGTGAGTTCATAGCAGGCGAAACAGGGAGATCTTTTTATTTTCCTGTTCTACTTCCTAACAATATTAATTCACGTGTACTGGTAGCACGCATGGCTTTCTCTGTTTGCATGCCAGCTGATTACGTGTGTGCATGCTGCTTTTCTCTCTGTGCATTTGTCCTTGCTTTTTGATTTCTATTTTTTTTTTCTTTCCGTCTACACTCATTTTTTTTCTCCCACAGCACGTGTATTTTTTAGGTCAAAGTTGGTGCCTAATTCTCATTGCCACCCACTGACTTCTGGGAAGATGCATCAACATCTTTTCCATTGCATGTGCAGGCACAACAAGTTGAGAATCTCCCGCACCTAATAAAGCAGGTCATATTTAAGTTAGATAGTGGTGTTGCATGCTCCTACTGTCTGTGATGGAGCTCCATGTTATTTTCTAGTCTTCTATTCATTTTTCAGTCAAAAGAATATCCAAGGAATGTGCCAGAAAACCCGGCAAGAAAATTTGTAGAAAAGGAGGTATGTATAAAGTGGACCAAAAAAAAAAAAAAAAAAAA
>VZRO01001062.1:308193-374668 GCA_013397915.1 Daphoenositta chrysoptera
AAAGTGGGGGAGAGATCAAAACCTTGCAAAAGGAGAACGAATAATACAGGTGAAAGAGGCTGATTGCTGGTGCTGGGAGCTGTTAGGGACTGTCTTGTCCTGGTGGAGAGGTGTTTGAAGAGAGGGCCGTGTACAGCAGATGAGAAGATAACTTTTGTAAAGCTGGGGATCGTCTCTCTCTGTCCCCCTCTCTCCAGTGACAGTGCTGGCAGCTTCTCCTCGAGGTTCTGGCAGAGCCTGTGGTGGCAGAGGGGACCGGAGGTTGCGTGTGGGTGCAGAGGAGGGAGCTCCGTGCCCGGGGACAGCGCTGTGCCCCCGGCGGGGCTGGCACTGCCCGCAGCTCTCCCTCCTGTCCTGGGGCACCAGGGCTGGGCAGGATTACAGCAACGCAGGGCTGAGCCCTGCTCTGGCTTTCTCCAGGATACTCCCGGTTTTCTTGGAACCGTGTTAACTTTCCTGAAACGTAGATGTGAAACCTTTTTTTTGTTTTTTTTTTTTCGTTTACGCGCTTCTAAAAGTGAGCGTTGATTTCCTTTATTCTGTGATTACAGCTCTCTTTGTCAAGCCCAAAAACTCTTAATAGGGTTGTAGGGAACTGTTAAAATATTGTGACATGGTACTTTGGGAGCTAGGCTGCTTTTGGAAGCTTTGGAAACTTGGCTTCTCCCCTTTCTGTGTTAAGTAGTATGGAAGAGTTTGCAGATTTCTTTGCGAATATTTGCAAATTCCTGAAGCAGTTGACATGAAACAGAGGAGGTTTATTTTGGTACTGATTTAAAGGAGGTATTTGGTGCTAGTTTTGAAGTACTAATTTTGTACTACTTTGCACGTTTGTTTTGCATTAGATTAGTTTTCTTTATTGTTTTCTTTAAAATAATGTGTTACCTTAGAGCTGCACTACATGTGAATTAGAATGCTTTTTGGGGTAAACAAAGAGTACTGTGGACATGCACAGTTGACTATTAGCTGCAATCCATATTTTTTTTTTCCAGTTATTCCAAAACAAATACATTTTAGGAAAGTGTATAGCAGAAATGCTTAGAGATGGGCAAAATTCAGCTCTGTAAACACTGTATTAGGTTTTTAAGGCAGTATCCAGGCTCTAAATGAAGGTGGCCTTGTTTCCAAGGCTTCAGCTCTCACAGCTCCTTACCGCTGGTTGCAGCTAGTTGTTAATTATTAATTGTTAATTGTAGTTGCTCGATGTATGCTTTTTTAAGATGTCTAAATCCACTTTCAGCGATTTTAAGCAATTTGTGTTTAAAGTGTCAGGCTTTGAGGCATCTTCTGTTTTCTGTTAGGGAATTTTCGCTCGGTGCTGTAAAAGTACAATTGTTTAAGCTGGATTCCCAAAGCTGGAAATGAAGATAATCAGGGTACTGTGAGCAACGTCACTTCTTCACACATCATTCAAGTTGGAATAACTGCTGTCATTTATATGCATTCAATTAATGTGCAGTGCTGCAGCAGTTATTACGCAGTTCATCAAGCGTGTGTAATTAGCTGAGCAACTTTCACTTCCTATCACCCAGACGCTGATTCACAGTCATAAATAAAGATGCAGATCCCCATCATTGTTCTCGGAGAGCATCTTTCATATGAGAGAGTATTACAAAAAAAATAATCAGAAAAATAGCAAAAGTAAAGGGAGGGAGAGCCCAGGAGCTGAGAAAGTCATGCTTATTGTCCTGTGGGCCCGAAGGAGAATAAAGAGAGTTATTTGAAATTCAGTAGGTACCTTTCCACTTAAATTCATTGCACACACAGCACAATAAAAAACCTACCTTTTGCTGTTGACAACTGCAGAGAACTCCTGAATACCTTGAGCTGAGATATCTGTAGTAATCCCTGTTCTCTGAGTTACTCTTACTCTACTCACCCGGGCACAACCTGAGATTTATCCTGGGCTGGGCTTGCCCCCACAGCCAGGGGCAAAAGGAGTCGTCTTGCAGGACAAAGCTGCAGTAGAGTCACAGAACTGAGCAGCAGCCACAGCTTGGAAATGGCATCAGTTTTGTATGGAAAAGTAGAGAGGCCCAGCATTCTCTCTTTTGCTGGATTTTTACATTGCAGTCATTGCATCAGAGTTAGTGATGAAAATTATTGGAAAGAGAAAATCTGAAAATCAGAGGCAGACTTTTACCCCATCTTTTTAATTCATAAAGGATATATAAGATCAAAGTGGCTGAACCAGAAACCGTCTGCTATTGTTACATATGGTTTGATTATTTCTCACTACATGAAATTGATTGAATTAAATAAATAAATTAGTATTTGTACTTAATTGTCAGCTGAGGGACATGAGAAAATTCAAAATTTGGAAGAACAGGGAGCAATCTGATTAAGATAGATGTGGGAATGAAAGGAGTTCTATCCATGAGTCATGCTAGAGATGGTAATGAGCATCATATCCATGACCTCCTGTTGGGATTTGGACGTGCCCACAGCAGAGGCTACAGAACGATAGGCTGAAGCTGGGTGAAAAGAAATGAGACAATTCAGCATGTTTCTTGCTAAACATGGAGGCCTATATTTCAGTTAGTTAACCTTCAATTTACTGATTCAAAAATAAAGAAAGAGTATCTGGTTTTGTGTCTTTTCCTTCAGGTACGTGGAGGTCAGAGGCTGCTAATTCTGATTTGGGTATGCAGAAACCTGTGTTTGCTAGGGTTGGCTTTGGAAAATTGGTGCAAAGGCATTTGATTAATTTTATGTTACTTTTTTGAGTCTAGTTTTCATAATTCTAAATTTTAATAGGCCCTGGGTTATATTGTAGGTAATACCATTTTACTGATTGATACTAATTATATTGTTTATTATCTGGCATTTCCTAGATTTCCCGACAAACTTTTGCGTCATTTCTAGGGATTAACTGAATAGTTTTCTACTCTTTGGCATTTCAGATCTCTAATTTACCTTGTAGTCAAAACACAAATATTTTACTTGTGGTCCAGAATGAGAGGGTAACTCCTGATCTCTTAGGAGGGCAAGTGCATCCTGCTTTAGCTGCATACCTGGGGTGTTTTAATACTCTGTATTCATTTCTTTGAATTGCAACGGTTTGCACCAGGAACTTCCTAATTTAATGACAGCCACGTAAAGAAAATTTGGGAAAGATCACTAATATGACCACTGAAAGAACCCCCAGGTGTTGTGTGCTCTGCATTTGGGATGACAGTATTCCCTTTCTTGGGAACCTGTACTAATGCCTTCATATTGCCTGAAGATGCCTCAAATGGGAAAATGTGGAGGTGTAGGTGGTATATCCTCAATGTCATGGAGCCAGGCACGTGCAGTTTTGGATAAATTAGTATTTGTAGGAGATTTGGGTGTAGAATAAGGGAAGAAATCACTTGATCCTTACTTCTATGTTTAGGAATTATCCGTGGCTCAGAGCCCGCCTGGTATCAGTGACTTCCCCACATGTGGATCCTGTTTCTTATTCCAGTCAGGGCAGTGAATAAATTTTAAATGCAAAGACTCATGATCTGAACTACCTCATTTGAGAGTGTAGGATTAGACAGCTCTATTAATATTTATGCCTCCTAATGGGCTACTTGATTTTCAGAGCAAAGCTCCCCACACCATACTTTCTGGGTTATGGCTGTGGTTACTATGGACGCACAGAAGAAAATATACATACACACAAATATATTCATGGAACTGAAACACAAATCACACTGCTGTAATCTCATCCTGCTTTGATCTCCCTTTGTTTTCAATAGAGAAAATGTTACATCAGTTCTGTTTTGTAAGAGGCTCTGATAACCTTAGGGCTTTAAGCTTAGCAATGTGAAATATTCCTTAGAAGACTAAGCAGAAATTTCACCTGGTTCCTTGTGTTTCTGTTGAGTGTTTGTTCCAATACCCCATTTAACTATGCTAAAACTGTTTACTTATCTTCAAATCTTGGAAAAGAAGAATTAATATAACTTGTGCAGTTCCTGTGGACTTCCTTAAATGAAGTTCTTTCTGTAAACCCATTTCAGCTCTGAAATCAGCCAGAAAAGGACAAGCTGAGACCTTTAAAATGTGTATTTCCTCTGGCAAAAGTTGTCAATAGATTAACAGAGTTCTTTTTTTCTAAATATGTCATTTAGAAAATAATAACAAAGTAATGGAAGCGTAGATGATAAATTGTCAATAATTATTGAAATATTCCTTTCTCCATGGCCATATGAGTGAAAAATTTGAAATCTAAGGTGTGAGCCTCCATCACTGTAGATAGAGCTATGTCAAAATAAGTTATTTTGTCTGCTTAGAACATACCTCTGCAGACCATTGCCAGGGCTCTGGGTCCCTTGGGAGTGAGTGCCAAACCCACAGAGCTGCCTCTGTGCATATTTTGGGGGACATCAACCCTTTAAAAGGGTTTATATCTTCATAAGGCTACTTTGAAAATTCAGATTTAATTATTTGCCTGCACACATTTGAAGTTTCGCCCCCATCCAGCCCTGCTGGCTCCTGGCTGGAGAGCCCTCATCCTCCTCCCCTGTGGTACCAGCAGCCCCAAATGTGGTCCATAATCCCAAACTCTGCTGCTCACCAAGACACTGCCATTGTTATTCTGTGTTTTTCCTTTTTGAAGCCCTGTTTTTCATTCCTCAGCTACCACTGCAGCATTTCCTATTATCCTGGTAATACATGGAAGGAGATAATGAAGCAAACATTGTCTTGTACAGACCTTTTCATCCTTCCACAATCTAAAGCTGTTAGTGTCAGTTAGCAGCATTTTTCAAAGATGTGCAGTAGGTTTATGTCATATTTGAAATAAAATGCTTAAAACTCTGATGTACTTTCTCCAGCCCTCTTTCTGGGTGAGCCAGTGCTTGACAATAGAAGACTTTGCAGACTGTATTTTAAGACTCCAGTCATCTTAAATGCCATCAGCTCTGGTCACAGTCCCCTGTAAATGTCTGGTTCTTCGGGCTCTGGGCTCTTGCTGACCACACAGACATCCTGCTTTGTTCATATACCTTGACAGTGCTTATAGCTCTAACAGGTCTTAAATTCTGATCTAATTCCATTCCTTGTCCATTATTTTACTGCTTGCTTTTCATTTTCTACATCCTCCCCCACACAGGCTCTAAAATAGTGCTGCTACCCTGATAATGCTAAGTCGGATAAAACTGGTTTGTGCTTCTTCCCCCGGCCTTTGTTGGCTTGGACTGGTTTTACTCAGTAAACATCTGTGAGATGGTTTTCCTTTCAATCTGTTGGTTTCTAATTTATCATTTAAAGCCAGAATGGACAAATCTTATAAAAAATAACTACATAAGTGTATTTGTACATTTTCAGGAGGAACATTTGAGTAACTAATATGGCTTTTGGATAACTATTATTTTCTTCTTGTTTTTTCCCCCCTGTATTGTAGTATTATTCCTTTGCTCTCCTCTGTGTTAATGCTCTTCATCTCTTTGTTTCCTTATAATACAAATGGATACAAACATTTTTAGTATTCTTTGGATATTTTTCTAAGCTTGAAACATGATGCTTACATATGTCAAGCCATTCTTAGGGATGATCTCACAATGTTAATAATCTGCTTATAACTTGAATATTGCTCCAGTATAATTTCTTTTTCTTTTTTTTCCCCAAATTCTTTTCACTCATAATTCTTTAGCCTTCTTTATTTTTACTTACTTTATGATGTCAAATTTACATGTCTTCTCCACTTTGATATGTATGGTATTAATAATTATACTCGGCATTCAGAAATCAACTGCTTTAATGAGCTTACCATAAATGAGATTTGTTTTCGGGATATCAAACCATTTCCTTCTGTTTTAATATTAATATCTCTTATTTTACTTTCTCATGCTTGTAATAATGAGATTTATCCAAAGAAGGAGCAGCACTGAACAATGCAAGACTAAAGGAAGTGGGACAAAGCTGAATTTCAGCCATGTTTGCACCTTTATTCCAGCACAGTGCAGGGACCAGAGTGGTCTCTGGAGCTGGAGCTTCCTCAGGGCTGCCCTTGCAGAAATTGCAAGACACATGGAAATGACATAGGCCAGGTGCTGCAGCTGATTTCCCCTTCCAGAGTTATGCCAAAGTGTTTTGGAACATTTCAGCAGCAGCAGTAAATCATGTTGCTAATTCCTCTGCTGTGGGAATTCTGTAAATATCCCTTGGTGTTATCAGAGCAGGAATCAATCTGCCCTGGCAGAGTTTTGTGCGTGCTTTTTACGAGGGTGGATTTTGACTCTCCTATTCATACTAAGAGTACAGTAAACACACAGCAAGTTTAGTCATAGGAATATGTTGGAAGAGAGAGAAAATTCCCTGGCTGAACTGGTTTTTTCAGCTGATGAGTCTCTGTAAGTAATTCCTTTATTGAAATATCATTGCCCTGTAGAGAATGCATCTTCTGCTGGGGGTTGTGTAAATGGGGGTATAACCAGTGGGTTTGACCAAAAAGACACAGTTTGGAGGAAACCATGGCCAGCAGGACAGTTTGTATGTTGTCATAGGCACTATTGACATCTTCCTGCTCTCTGTCATTTACAATTCAGTGTCTTGTGAGATGCTGAGCTCCCCTAGAATCCTTAGGTTTGGGCTACATTAATGCCAGTGGATCAGGCCCTGCAAAGGCAAACTGTTGAGGTCTTGTGTTATGGTTTAATATTTAAGTAGTTTTTTAATTCTTATTTTATATACTGTTGAAAATCATATATATAGTCTACATAGAGAGATAATTTAGTAAGGCAGAAATGACAGGGGAGAGGCAGCCATTTATTATTTGTGTTTGTTTTCTGAAAAGCTTCCATTTGTTACATTTCGCCCTTTTTGTAAAGGCCTTCTTTAATTATTAGCTGAAAATCAGGTATTTATGTAATTAGCATAATTATATCTACACATCTAGTGTACTTGCAATTATTTCATTAAAAATTGTAATTATTATACAATTATAGGGGATAATGACGCCCTTGTAACATATTGCAGAAGCCCTAATTAAATGGTGGCATAAATGAATTGGAAGAGATTTTGAAGTTTTGAATATTGTTTTATCAGAAATATCAGAAGTGATTCATCCACATTATGAACTGGCAGTAAAACCCCTGCAAAGTTATTTTGAGAAAATATTTCTCAAAGCTCACGGAAAAAGATTTGTCTCCATTGCCTTTCTGTCTTTACTTTCTGTTCTCAATATTCTTACACCTAAAAGCTGTCTGCAGATTTTTAATGGAAAGGTGCATTGTGTAGGCAGAAGATTTCACAGCTTGCTGAGTGTTTCTAGAAGGCTCAGCCCAGAGCAAGCACAGTTTGTACTTAGACACCCTTTCTCTAAACAGAGGCAGAAACTTATCCAACAGTTGGCTGAAGATGTTGAAAAACCTCCACTAAATATAAGGAGGTTTTTATTACGTGCTGAGATTCAATGATCTGCTTGTATATTGGAGCATCCAAATTTTGCACCTCCAGGTGTTGGGGAAAGAGGAAGAAAAATCCTCTTGTAGTACAGGTCCTTGGGATGCTCCAGGCACAGGAGATGGACTAAGCAGTGTGGATGCACAGGAACCCTGTGGAGCATCTCCATTTCTCTCCAGCAGAGTGGGTGGGGAATAACTGGCAAGGATAACATATGCCAGAATCTACCAAAACCTCAGGATCACAGATTTCTCACCCTTTTTCGTGTCAACCTTCTGTAGCATACAGATGATCTCCCTTCTCTTCCTTCAGCTAATTTTAGAAGTCATTACACATGGCAGGGAGAGATAGACAGTTTTTGAGCTTGTTTTTCTCATTCTGTGTTTCACATCTGACACGGAGTGCTGCTCACTGATGAGCATTCCCACATTCAATGACGAGCCACCCTCACCTTGTCCCCCGCCTCGGCCCTGCTGGGGACAGCACCCCACTGATGCTCGGGGCAGGCTGGAGCCCTGCCCAAACCAGCTTGGGGGGGCTCCCATTCCCACATTCCCACATTCCCACATTCCCACATTCCCACATTCCCATCTTCCCTCTCATCTTCCAGCTGGGCTCCTCCTGCAGCCCTTGCTCCCCGTGTTGTCAGGGGAGTGATTCCTGCACGTTCTCCCCGCTTCCTTCAGATGCAGCCGGGCAGGTTAGACAAACCTTCTGTTTAATTCACTTTATTCACTTCAGCTCCTTCTTGCTCAAGCCTGGTTAAGGAGGGTGTGCAGGGTCTGCTCTAATGCAGAATTTTGAGTTCCCACAAAAAGATGGGAGCGAAGCTCTGAGAAGCAGGGGATCCTGGGTCAGCAGTAATGTCCTACTGCCCTGCCCTGAGCTGAAGAAATATCATCCATCCATGGTCTGGAGAAGAGATCCCTGTTTATCCCACCTTGTGTCAAGGTTCCATGATGAGCCTGCCATGATTTGACCATATTTTTGGGGTGTTTTCCTGAGGACTTGCTGCCCTTTAACCCAAAGTTTTGCACCGCTCTTCTTGTCAACCTCCCTACAGTGCCCTTGCAGGGATTTTTTGTATTTTCTGCCAACATTTGCTTTTAATTTAATTTTCTTTAGTATATTACTTTTAATGTACTGAAGAGGCAAACAGAACAAAACCAGCTGCACGTAGCTGACCCAATGAGAACTCAGTTTCTGAGAATCCTCATCCCTAAAGCAAAAGGCTTAAAAAGATGGACCCAGTGGCAAGGGAATATGAAACATGCATTTATCTACGTATATATGTACATATAACAGTCATAATCAGATCTGAGAGCTCAAAGGAAAGCTAGTACAATTTGTCTTACTTGATTGCAAAATTGATATTGACTCATGTTTTCATATTTATTTTAAAGTCCCAAAAAGAACATGGAATTTTTTTTTTTAAAAAAGAACTTAATAGCTGGAGGCCATATCTAAGATACTTATGTGAGACAAACAGAAGATTTTGCTGATTTACCAACCCCAAGACTGTTTTTATTAATAAGATTTTCTGTGGTCTATGTAGAACTTTGGATCCATGAAGTATTGCTATATACGGCTGTTGGAGGGGCAGGTTTATTTAGTGAAATTTCACAAGAAATCTTGTTGTAAACCTAGATATTAAAATCTTAATCCTTCCCTGTTTCTCTCTGATGCTAAACACAGATGAAGTAGCTCTCCCTATGAATCAATTAATAGCTGTGCTATGTGGAATAGGAGAGAGAATTAAGTTTGTTTTCTACACTTTTCAGTCATTAACTGAGCCATTGGTTAATGAAAAATGGATTGCTTTTGCTCAAAACAATAACTTCTGAAACAACAAATAATTGCTATACTTAAGAGCCGAAGCACCTGTGGTCTGTTTTAGATGGAATCTCCATGGAGGAGTTCTCACACAAAGGAAGAAAGAAAAGATGCATCGATTGCTTATTCTTTAAAGAGCCACAAAACCCTTGATTAACTGCAATTCTTGCCGTGCTGCATTTGCAGCTCGAGTGCTGAAGGTATTACCTGGCCAGAAGCACATTATGATACAGGATCACGCAAAAGGGGAGCTGGAGTTTTACAGAGACACAGAGCATTGCTGAAGAGCTCGCCGTGAAAGCCCACGCTCCACCCTGACTTTGTGCCCGTTGTTGCAAACCCCTCACAGCCCATTCCGTGCCCCTCACAGGTGACAGAGTGTCACCCTCGGACTGTGAGACACCCGTGTGCCTGTGCCAGGCGGGTTTTGTTCTCCTCCTGACGCCTCTGAAGGATGGCTGCTGAGATGTGCAGGTTCAGAGGTGAGCTGGGAGACAGATGATGAGCTGAGAGCAGCCAGGAAAGGGATCTGACAGCAAAGAGGGCTCCTGACACCCACGTTGAAGCAGGTGTACACTGCCAGGCACTGTGCAAACCAAGCATAGAAATAGAATTAAAAGGCTCTTTCCCTTTAGGCAAAATAAGGCGAAGAAGACGGCAGCGCACAATTCCACCCTGCAGTTTTTAGTGGCAGGAACTATTTTTCTCTCCGGAGTTTGCTAACATATATTAGTTGCTGTTTTTCTGCCCAGAGCTTTGACATATTCAACTACAAGCTAGTTTGGCTGAGTATCAGCACAACAAACAAGCAGCAGTCAAACAAGAGAGGAAGAAACAAATAACTTCTCAGAAATGCTCCATATACCTTCCGTGCTTGATATTTGCACTGTGCAAGTGGCCTGGCTGTCACCCCTCTCTGCCCAGCACCTGTGTTAGAGGACAAATCACAAAATAGGTTTAACCTAAGGTAGAGCAAAAGCTAGCACTTAATATTGCTTGATTAAAAATAGATAAACTCAGCAGCAAGTCAGATTTTGGCCTGTTGTTTGAATTATGAATATTCTTCTAACTGCTGTCACTTCCTTAAAGAAATACAGAGGTTTCCTTGAATTTTAAGTGACTTTGGATTGAAATTCTCTGTGAGTGATTATCTGGCTCAGTGAATACTGTTGTTATCATTAGCAATTTTGGGTGTTAACCTTTTCACTGCTAAAATCTCTGAGTGCTGCGTGACATTGTCCCGGCTCTTGGGAAATAGAAAGGTTAAGAAGCCGTTGAAATGCATACAGGAAATGTCATAATTTTTAGGCTGATGAAGGGCTTGGCTGGAAGAGAACAAAGAACCGATAATAATAATTACATTTACTTTGTGCTTGCAAAGAAGACAGTTTGAAAGAGAGCAGGCCATAGACAGTAGTTCATTTTTGGTTCTGCCCCCATTAGTTATGTCACATTCCTGCTTTCCTTCTCTCACCCCAGAAATGGGCTTTTTAAACAGAGCTTGGTTGCAGAGGGATGATTTGATACAAAGCCAAATGTACCTTTCCAGTGATTCTGGACCTCAGTAGCCTTTTCCCCTTCCCTCCCTCCTCCCCTGGCTAAGCAGCATCTGGCCCTCTCCCTCTGCTGAACTTGTGTGACTCTATTTCAAGTATAGATTTAGTTATTAAATCTGGAGATAAAGTATGGATCTGTTCCACTAATCAGATACTACAGTGATTAGAGCCATAGAAGTACTTGGAGAGATCAATTAGATTAAATTATCAAATCATTATCAGCAAACTCTTAAAGACAAAGCAATAGAAAGTAATTTTGTGTCACTATTTCTTTGGAGAATATTTATACTCCCTTATTGTTTGTTTGCATCTGTTTTCTTCATGTGTGTTAAGATCACGGTGGCACCAAACCTCATGCTCAGAGCTGGGCTGGAGGACAGAATGAGCCAATTCTACAATAATGCTCTCTCTAGGATGCTGGTCATAGACTAAAACACATTATTGCTTGTACTCTGGCTGAAAAAATACACGCATGTGGAAATCTTACTTTATAAAGCAATTGGGCAGTTTCTTGGGGGAGCTTGTTTCAGATCCCTGGGGTGAGGCAGAAAGCATTCTGCTCTCTCACCAGCCTTTTATCTCTCTCATCCCATTCTGTATTTATTATTTTGACTGTGTAATCTTATTTTGAATACTTTTATTGCATAAACCCAGTGTTATGAACCAACGCCGGCTAATTCAGATAAAGGTTTGTGACTCATTCTTTAGTAGCTCGTTTTCTGGGCTCCTCTGAAAATGGTTTTCTAGTGTATAACAGCCATTTGTGTCACTTCTAAGCCTTGAAGTTGTGTTTTCTACAGTCTGCAGTGTCATTTTCTTAACATGTATATATATAAGCTTTTCTTTATTAATCTGTATTTTAGTAACTACTCCAGCTAATGCTAATATACTGCTTTCATGAGAGAATTGGCAGAATAGTATACATCAAAGGCAACAATTAGTGTATTTTCGTTTGACTTGTTCAGCCTATTAGGTTGTTAAATTTTGCATAGAAAATCATTAGCATGTTTAATTTGGGAAGGAAGCTCTTGGAAGGGGAGTTGTGGATGTAAATCAATGGGTGAGGAGGCTTTCGTAAAACAGCAGCTCCAGCTCTGAAATGTCACGAAATATTTTCCCATATTATTAACTGTAAATGCAAAGAGACAAAAAACCTGCAGGATTATCACTGGCTTAGGAGTTAACAAAGAAGCTTCTGATGGTTCTGTCTAATGTCAAAATCTGCAGCGAGATTGTATCACGTCCTTTTCTTGCTGAATACTGCCATAGAAGTACAGGTTTGGAATTTCAAAATACCTGCTCTTTTCTCAGTGAAGGTGAAGGACATCTGAATCAGGCTTGACATGATACAGTTCATTATTTGGTTTTTTTCCTTTCCTAAAACCAGTTGAAGAACTGTTGCATCCCAAGCGATGTTGCAGCTGTTACGAATGTTGTTTACAACTTCAGAATTAGCTGAAGTCGAAGAAGCGTCAGAAAAAAACTATGAAGTGCCTTTTATCCCATCTCTTCTGGGAATTTGGCAATTCAGAAACCGTTGTCTGGTGTTAAATAAATTCAAAAAGGTTTGGATTTTGACCAATTAAAGTCAAAGAAGAAAGGTCAGAAATCAACGCCAAAATAGAATTGAATATTCCCTCAGACAGCAGCTAATCAGGGCCTTTGTGTGGCCTGCTGTGCCAATATCTATTCAGAGGCTGGTCATTATGTCTCTGTTCTAGGAGAGTGATAATTTTGGAGTCTTCACTGCCCTAGAATCAAGCAATTTGCTGCCCTTTTTTTCCCCTATGTTTTTGTGATATTTTGCCTGATAAACATTCAGTACTAGACAAAGTGGCTTCTGGTTTTGTCCCTGCACTTTTCAGGTTCGAATTTCTTTAAGTGCAGTTCCTATTCTTTGGTGCCAAAGTACTTGATTGCCTTCATAAACCAGGAAATTTAGCAGCAAAACTCACATAAGTGTCAGAATTACGTTATTGATTATTTGGAAGACACAAAAATCCATAGAGTCCTTTCCATTGCGCTCCAGTGGAAAGCACCTGGACCCATGTGCACTCAGTGGGTAAATTCGTGGCTACAGAAAAGTCAACAGCAAAATTCAAATAGAGTTTTATGAGATCAGGCCCAAATTCCCATTTTTAAAGCATGAACAGACATAAGCTTAGATACAGGTGCAGGGAATTTGAATGTTTGGTAGATTTTGAGAAATTTGCCTGAGATACATGAATATCTTTTCACTTTGTTGCTTTTTTCTCCATTATAATTTTCTCGAAATAATTTCACATCTGTCTCATTTCATAGCTTCCCCTATAATAACAATCTCTTTTATCTTTTTTTTCTGTACTGTTTTTTTCCCTGTTTCTTGCTCTCATGGTCTTACTGTGTCTTATTTGTCTTTATTTCATGTTTCCACCTACTTTTATTTTTATTTTAAAAGCATTTACAGCCTCTTTAGGGCTGCAAAATCATGAGCTAATACTTACCATTATACCCTTTATTTTTTTCTCTTTCCATTGAAGATGGAAAAATTAGGACAAAAGAGTGGACTTTTGCAAAGTCATACACACAGAGGGAGAGAGACTGAGTATCCTTGTAGAGCTGAAATTAAAACATCCCATTCTTTTTATTGCAGTTTAGTTTTTGGGGCTGGGCTGTTTATGATGCTCCTGGGCCACTTTTATGTTTCATGTAGCTGAAGCAATGCTTCTTTTCTTTAATTCCTGCAAAAGTTAATCTCAATCTTTCCTGAGTGCAAGTGTTTGTCAGTCAGTTACCCCCCATAGGGGTGCGAATCAAGTCTAATCTTGGCCCATGAAATATTTGCTGCCTCCCACTTGTCTTGCAGCCTTACAGCCTCCAAATAGGGAAAAAGAAAGGGCTGCTGCAGCTTTCATTAATTATTTAAGCGCTGTTATCAAACATTCCTAGAGTGCCGTAAATTTACAGGCTTTAGTACAAACTTGGAGAAAGCAAGTTCCCAGCTCTGGAGAATTTACAGTGAAGGAAAGACAAGAGAGGTGAAGATATAAAGCCAGTGGATGTGGTGAAGCGGTGCAGAACAGGGGAGTTTTGATAAGAAGGGATTGCCACAATCCAGGGTCAGAGGCAGAGCGGGAGCGCCGGGTGCGTGCGCGGAGTGCGCGAAGAGGAGACGGCGGCAGCAGCGAGAGCCAGTAACAAATAACGCACAGGGATTACAAGGAAAGCAAAAGGATTGACCTGATTTGTGTGTTTACCACTCAGCTTCTTAGCGGTGCTCTTTCAGCTCCCGAATGCAATCGCTGGGCTCAACAGGAGGCAGAGGATGGCTCGAGTGGAGACCGACGTGGTTGAGCGGATCTCTGTCCCCACCACGGGGACTTCATGTGTGAGCTGGTTAGAGACCCCAAAAGACACAAGAGCAGTGGGAAATGGCCCTTCGGAGGGGTTAGTGACACGTTCAGCCCCCAGCACAGGGCTGTCCTTGGGCCACTGCAATGATGTCCCTCCCAGAGGCAGAGAGCTGCATCAGCTGCCCACTGAAGCTGGCTTTTAAGCTCAGTCTGCGTCCTCGTGTAGAACCAGCACAGCTTTCTCCTTGTTTTTCTAATATGGTTTTATTTTTAGAAGCATGAAAGGATGAGCACAAAGAGTACCAGTGCGTCTAAACAACACAGGGTAAGCGGAGGTGAATAGGCAAGAGTCAGCTCACAGACACCCACAGATGCTGCTGGTGTTTCCCAGTGACTTTGTTGTGTTCCCATGTCCTGTGTGGCAGAGTTCCTTGTGTGGCAGTGTGCCATTGCCCCTCGTGGTGCAACTGCTGCCATGGAGATCCCTTGAAAAATGGAATATTAAGAGGTGTAATCTATGATGGAACTATCAGGCACCACATAAAAAAACCGTGTTCAACTACAGATTTTTTCCTAAAAAAAGCCAGTGTGTCTGGGTGCCATGCGGTCACACCTTGTTCTGCTCAGTGGAAAGGGCTGACCACACGTTTGGGCTCTGCTCCTTTTCTGATCAAATGCTGTTTATTGCACTGAAATGCTGCAGAGTATATTCAGATACTCAATCCATGTATCTTTAAGGCTCTCACTTAAGCGTGTTCCTATGGAGAACAGTTGTGGAACCTGGGGTTTATCCAGGGATAGCTGAAGGCAGGTGTTGATTTAAAGGCTTGCTTGGTGGGAGCATTGCCATTCACTGTTACAGGAGCAGGATTTGTCCCATAGTTTGCTGAAACTGGAAGGATGACTCCTGGGGACCACAAAAGTGGTTTAAAGTGGTTGTAAAAGGTCTGTGAGTCTGGCTATAATGTTACTATAAAATATGCACAACTGTAGCCACTGCATGAATTCTGAGCAAGACAAAAGCGTGTATGGTCATGTACTTTCACCCTGAGCTAAAAAGATTTTTCTGTTGGCCATCTCTACTTGTAGCTGCATTTATTTGCTTGTTTACTGTAACTTTTTTCCACTAACTTTAAGAGGGAACACTTTAAAGTAGAAGAGTGAGATATATACATCTAAGCCTGTGGACAAAAATATCAACCAAAAGCGCTACATGAATGAATACATAATCAGCAACTTGTCTGTTATAACAAAATAGCATTAAAGAACAGAACATTGACTGTAATGTAAGTTGCAGTTACTTCCCTGCCAGGGCAGCAATCCTCTTGAGGCTGTCATCTATTGCAACTTGAGCGATTGCTAATTGCTTTTATGAAAGCACCAGCTTCAATTATATTTTTAGTGTGTCACCTGTACAGCTTTATATTTGCATCTGTTTAGAAAGGCGTTCGTGCAAAGCTGAAAAAATTAGGAAGCAATCCTAAAAAAACTGAGGTTCACGTTTGAATTGTGGCATTAAATACGCTGAAGGCACGGAACAAACCGTGGTGTTCTGATCACATTTCCTGCATGGACAAGTGGGAAAAATGCAGTGTTTGCTAACTGCCCACACCTCCTGCTGGTCTGGGTTTGCACCGGGCTCCACTGAAGTGCTGCCCCACCCTGATGTCCCTGACAAGTGACTTCTGAAAGTGGAGAGGGTCTTAACAACACATCTGGGATCATGGAATCATGGAATGGTTTGGGTGGGAAGGGACCTTTAAGGTCACCCAGTCCAGACCTGCCACTATCCCAGCTTGCTCCAAGCCCCATCCATGGCCTTGGACACTTCCAGGGATCCAGGGGCAGCCACAGCTTCTCTGGGCACCCTGTGCCAGGGCACGGAGTAAAAAAGTAAAAAAACTCCTTCCAAAAATCTGACTTAAATCTCCACCTTGAGCTTTGCAACACTTCGGATTTGAATCCAGACTGTCTGGCTTGAGCCAATGGCTCCTTCAAAGAAGAGATAATTAAAATGGCTTTTATGTCTTTCTCGGAGTCATCATGTCATTTGTTCTGGCAGCAGATGCGACAAAATTATTGCAGTTACTTTAAGTTTTCTATGTTATCTTAATGGCCCAGAAATTTTTTAAAGGAGGTTTAGGGTGTGTGGCACACAACGACAACTGCATTAACGCCAGTGTTTCTGGGAGCATGGCTTTGCAATATCCCTACTCGTTTTATGGTCTGTGGTGGGCAGGCTTGGACTGCTTTATCATTTTGCTCTCTTTTAGTGAATCAGAGTAATTCCTCACAGTAATAAAACAGAGACCTGAATTAGCAAAAATCTGATCCCTAAGTGACCTTATCTTGATGTCAGTCTGATGTAATCCAGATCCTGATGTGATCCTGCCCTCCTTTCATGCGAATCGTGAAAGAGCACTCCCTCTCATTGACTAAAACCTAATTTTTCTGAAAAAAAAAAAAGAAGAAGGAAAAAAAAATCTTTCCGGCGTTTTTCACATTGGAAATATGTTCTGGTGGTTTCTACAAACAAAATTGCTTGAAATCTTAAAATTAGTATTATTAGTGATTTACTAGTAATATATTTCTCTGTATTCTTGGATATATCTGTGTCTTTGTTAGTGGGAAAATTCTGCTCCAAGTGCAGCACAGCAGCTGAACATGCTGGTACCACTTCAGGAGGCAGATGTAGGTTTTCTTTCTCTCCTTTTTTTCTTTTTCCCAAGCAGGGAGAAAGAAATTGTGTTATATATTTTTAACGAAATGGTATTCAGATTAAATAATTATAAGACAGCCTTGTAGTAACCTCCTGATTACTTTGTGCCTGAGAGTTAGCCTTGTAGTAGCAGAAATCATTGGTGAAATGATGATACGGAAAATACATGCTGTTTATTAAAGAACCATTGCTAGATGAAATTAAGATGAATTTTTAGGCTTTGTAAACCAAAGCAATCTAAAAATAAAAAACAAGACTACATTTTTATGGATTTTCAATCCTATTAATATTTATTAAGCTCCAATTCTTTGGGTTTCTGTGTCTCAGATAGTCTGTCATGAAATAACAGAGGCTTGTCTGAGACAAAAATTAACTTGGACCCAACTGAAATCAAAGTGAACCGATTTCTTTATTTTCATTCCTCAGTCTGACAGAACTGCATAAAGCAGAAAAGCCAGAAAAACATAATAATTAGACTTGAAAAGTCCTTGCTACTTTATACATCATGGATAGTTTTGGGAATAAAGACGTGCAAAGTTCTTAAAAAAAAAAAAAAAAAAAAAGACGACAAACCCTATTTAATCTTGTATTGCTATTAAAATTTAAAAGCAATGCAGCGTTGAGGATTACAATCCAGCCTTCCAAAGAGCTGCTGCCATGTTGTGTCTCTCTTCTTGTCCAAATCCTCTGTGCTGTTCTGGACTGTGGTTTATGGAACTCCAGATTTTCCAGGGAAAACAAAAAATCCTCACCTCTGTGTGGCAGCTGTGGGGAAGGCATAATTGGTGGTGTTTTACCAGCAGTGGGGCAAACAGGTGTTTTCTGCCAACACAAAGGCATTCTGTATTGACTTATTAGATTTATAGATCACTATACTTGTGTCTTATAGTGGTTTTAGTTCAGTAATTTGATATATGCTGGCTGAAGTACCTAATATAAATATTAAAAAGTAATTATACATATGATTTGAAAAAAAGAGAAGAAAGCGACCATGATTTTCTCTATGTGTGTAAAAACTGTTCAAAGGTTTGGAAATCTAATCTTTATTTTTGCTTATTTTTCACAAAGGAGAATATTTGATTTAGCTAGTCACAAACCTTTTATGGGTCAGGAAAAAATACCTCCCTTATCTGCACTGGGGTCCTACCTCTAAGTAAGAAAATAGGGCTTCAGTTGTCTAAAATATTTTGTTGTTGTTATTATTCATCCTTTTGGAAATTAAATTTGACTCTCTGCCTCTGAGTTGATAAAATTTCTCCTTTTCCTACTGTAGGCTACATTTCTAATGTGAAAACAACAAGAGGGGCTTGTGAACTTTGAAACAGTTTTGAAAACAAAAGCAAATTTTTTTTATATATATAGAAAAGAAGAAAAAAAAGAAGAAAAAGGTTTTTTTTCTTCTTTTTTTGTTCTCTGCAGATCATATTTGAAATGACTCTGCCTCTTCATATTTTTTCTTAGACTGAAAATTTTGGTCGTAAATCAGAATTAATGTTGGGGCAGAAACAGAGCAAAAAACCAGTTGTCATTTAAAGTGGAGAATCCAGGACTACCTTGAGCACAGGGAGCAGCAAACTGTGATGTAAAGTTGAAGATTGGAGCAGGAAGCAGCTTCCTTCTTTGAACAACAACCATAAATATTTGTGCTTCCAAAACAACTAAAAATTCCCGCGTGGTGCCCACAGCTCCTCTCATGGCACTCAGCTCTCCCCAGGATTATTCCAGGTGCTCACATCAGGGATTCCTGCAGGAGCCTTGCTTTACCCATTTCCTTATTTTCCTTATTTCTTCTTGATTCCATTCTGAGGGATTAAAACCACCCGAGGTGGCTGGATCCGGGTTCCCCCTTGCTCCAAAGCAGGCGTGGGGTAGATGGGAGCAGGTAATTACATGGCTGAGGGTTGTTTCATAAGGCATTTGCATAAGGAGCCAAATTAGATTAGTTTAACTTAATTCTGGTGTTTCCTAACCTCCCGGTCTTTGACTCAGCAACCTTAATGTTATTTTAATGCAGTTTCTGGAGATTAATACAGACAAAGAGTCCCCGTAGGTCCTATAAATCTGATAAGCACATGGAAAATCTAACAGGAGATATTTCTGGGAGAGAAAAGGAAAATGCTTGTTCACATGGAAATGGTGGCTTTCAGAAAAACCCCCGTAAACCACTGCAAAAAGAGAGTGAAATCTTCATCCCTTTGAAATCAAAGGGATTTACTTGAGAGTTTATGTGATTAACACAGACAAGATATCTGCTGTAGTAGGACCAGAAGGATTTTTTTAAAAAGCCTTTAAAGTGACATAGTAAACTATTAAATTCTGTAGATTTCTTAGTAGTGTTGCTAGGATCACATCATGTTTCTCACTGCAGAAACTCAGTTTTTAAATATTCTGATTTGCGTTATTTATACTCCAAAGGTAAAATCTAGGCTGTTTCTTTCAAAAAAATCCATCATTTTCCTGTGTTAGATGTTGCCTGAATGGTTCTGCAGGCTCTCTTAAATTCTGGGTGGTGTACTGGGGGAGCTCCGTAATTTCCTTACAGATTATATTAACATGGGATTAAGAAAGCCACAATAAGAATTATCTGCTTGATCTTCCATAATTAAGTATTATTCTGGTGTAAAGCTTTAAAGTATCAGACAGTACAGCAGTCCAAGTTCTAATTAGCACCGTAGTTAACGCATATATTGGTGCTCACGTGACATAAACATGCCAAGGGCCATAAAACCTGGATTGCTTTAATGCTTGTGGGGTTTTTTTGTGATGTTAATTATAAAGCAGGATGACAAGAGTTATGCAGATGTTATTCATATTAATTAAAGGAAAATATGCTGAAAAATTGACTTTTTCCTCCGTTATGAGAATAGAAAATTGGAAAATACTTGTGTCCTCACCTTGCCCTGTATTTGAGATTAGAGAAAAAAAAAAATACATTCAGCTACTTTATTTTGCCTCTTTCCCAAATTTTTGGCTTCACCTTTGCAAGGTGTTTTCAGCAATCACAAAGCTTAGAAATGTAAAAGCTGAAATTTTCATGTCTCTTGGGCTTCGGGAGGCTTGAAAAACGACATGAAATATAGCGAGGGCTGTGATTTACAAACAAATATGTCTTGAGCATTAGTGTGACAGTGATTATCTGTCACAGCAAAGGTACAGCCTGCACTTCTCCCCAGCCCATGATGGCCTTTGGCTTTCTTCCAGCTTTTTGGGATGGCACAGAACGGAAAGTGTGTGCACTTTTCTCCCAGAGACTTTTAAATGGATCATTACATTTTCAGGAGTTTCTGGCCTGGAGCAGGGACACCCCTGTCAGAGGGGGGTGTGACTGTGTGAGCCCGTGTGTGGATGGGTTTATGGCAGGGAACACTTCTCTCTCAACTTAGCCAGGGCAGCAGTTGCTCATGTTGCAGCTTCTATTAGGCAGGAATCCCCCTTGGGCTGTAAAATCTCCATCCCTTCCTCCTCTCACTCCCTTTCTTCCCTTCCCCTCTGCAAAAAGCACATCCTAGGGCAGCAGAACCAGCAGCACCGCTTCAACCACAGAACTGCACGAGAGAAAAAGGAGGTTAAAAGCCCTTAAAACATATGGCAGGCTCGGGCTTAATAGGAAGTAGGTGGCAGTCTCCACAGGGATGCAGCATGGTTTTTTTGAAGCATTTGTTTCCCAAATACCTTTTTATGATTTTTCCAGCACAGGCAGGCGGTAAGGGAGTGTAACTAGAATATAGGCTGCAGCGTAATAGGCGCCTTCTGCAAATGTGACAGTGATGAGTTTGACGAAAGAGGAGGTGGCAACCAAAACAAAGACAAAAAGTGCTGGAAGGACTATGTAGAAATTAAATGGAGGTGCCATTTAGGGTATTGCTGTAGAGCCTGCTGATACTGTTTACCTCCCTGCTGAGGTAGAAATCTTTCTCTGCTAAAAGCCTTCATAAGAGCACTGAGGATATGCCTGTGCAGCAGTGTATTACAGGACACACATCTGAGAGGAAAACTGCTAAAGCCATCTCTTAGTTTTATTGAATTATTGCTGCCCAGAGAAAAAATACACTTTAAGAAAACCCCAGCTGTTAAACTCAGCGCTTTTGGAGTGAGCGTGTTTACTTCAGCGTGGCATTTAAACTCAGTTTATCCCAAAGTCAAACAGCAAAAGCTACAGCACTGGATGCAAGAAACAGATTTACAGATCTGGGTTAGTTCTCCTGCCTGAGCTGGCTTTGAGGGCACTTTCTTGAGCGCAGAGAGAGCAGCTGTGGCTGACCCTGCGAGCGCTGGGGTGGAGGGAGGAGCAGGGGGGCTCTCCCGTGGTTCCCACCCTGGGTTTTGGAGGATGCTGAGCTCTCCAGGGCTGGCAGAGCACCTCGGGGACACCGGGCTCAGGCCAAAGGACAGGTTAGAGATGGCTGAGTAGCTTGTTTACATCCCTTGCCTCCCTCCTGCTCCCCCTCCCTCCCCATTCCCTCTCTGAAGCGCCTCTCGTTGGTGCCGAGGCAGGACCAGAGAGCCCGGAGCATCCCGTGGCAGCTCACAGAGCACTACGGCAATTAGTTTTTCTTTCATTACACCAAAATTAAGGGCTCCCTTTTCCCTGCACTCTGTCCGTGCACGGCGTCTGTTTCTCAGGATTTAAAAAAAAAAAATGTAGAAAATGGAATGTGTGCCTGTAAAAAAAGTAGGTAGAAATTTCCACCATTGTCTGGAAGCCGTCACAATATTGTGACTGCCGTGGCAGGTGAATAATGAGCCACTATGCTGGGCTTCCAGCTAAATGGGGCTTTGTCCTGGCTATGCTGCAAAGGCATCCCGAAGAATGCAGAGCAGTTTTCCAGTATACAATGAATCACTCAGTGAGGCCAAATGACACTCTCCCAACACTCGTCCCAGATATTACAGCTGTTGAAGGAAGCTGCTTATGAAACAAGGGTAGGCTCAGTCGCTCTGTGACCTTACAGTTCCTGTGCTGTAGGAAATAGTTGGGGTAACTCTCTGCAGGAATAGAGTTGCTTTTAAACCCGTAAAGCTCTGCAAATGGAATTACTGGAGGGTTAGAGAGATGTTGTGTTGGAACCCGACCTGGCAGGATGTACTCTGAGAACAGTGTGGGAGCCATTTGTATCGACTGCACAAGCCCCGGGAGAGAGAGGGGTATTTAATGCAGAAACCTGGCAAAACCAGGGAAAGATCTCCCAGGAAATGGCAGATTTGTCTCACCTCAGCCAGGATACCTATTGCAGTTGTGAAATGCAGTTGGCACACACCTGGTGAAATGGAATTTTCCTTGGATGCTCAGCTTCTGCCACAGAGGGAGCTGTGGCAGTGTTTAGATATGTAAGCAGGAATTTGGGGTGTCTTGCAAAGCAAAACAGAAGGTTTAAATAGTACAGACCTAAAATGATCTCCTGGCCAGGTTTACAGTGTGGAAGGGCTCTAGGTGCTGTGACTGCTGTGCTGTGGTGAAATAGGATAATGTAGCTATTACCCCGATTTTGCTGCTCCCATGGCCGGTCGCTTAAGCTGTATTTTATGTTGCCCTGTATAAGCTCTTGAAATGGTCTGTGAGCAGCAAGTCACTCTTATGCATTAGAGCAATGGGAATATATTATTTACAGGTTATACTTGCCTTCAATTTCTACTCATTTCTTCCCTTGAAAATTTCATGTGTTTCAAAAGTAAGTGCAGGCATAGACTGTATATAAGACTATATTCAGCTAGATTTGGGGAAAAAAGGGTTTGGTATGGCTATTTTCCACTGCTGCACCCATTTCTTTAGTTCATGGATAATCAGTTTCTTAGTGTTGATGATCTATATTGGTAAATGTACTTTCATTCTAAGGAATTTCTGTTAAGAGAGATTGTGTACAGTACTTCACAATGTTTATCTACCTACATAAATCAGAAATCGGGAGACTGTACTATCAAGGGAATTATTTTTTTTCGTGAAGAAATATTTACCTGTGAAGCAACGAGAATATGTCATTCCTATGCAGACACTTTGGGAGAAAAAACCAAAATTAATGGTATAAGCATATGATCATTGGTTAGGTCTGTGCTAATCACATATGAGCAGTTTCTGATAATTAGAAATTATTGTCTGTGTCAGTAGCTGAGTGAGGTCTTGCACTTTCTTTCTGCCCTTGGGATTTAAACACAGTGCCCCCAGCAATCATTTCCCTTGCCTGTGCTTTGCTTGTTGCCTGTCACAGAACAGTTTCATTTCCCTTTTACTCCTCCTACTTCAGACACAAATTTTCTGCGATCCCGAGGCCAGATTGTGATAAATCGCACACGCATTCACAAACAAAAACAGAGATCAAGGTGGTATTAGCTGTGAAAAATGAACCTGCATACCCAGAGCGTGGTCTGTTCCTTTCCCTGGCCTGTAGATCTGTGCCATTTAGTGCCCTGTTCCTGGGGCTGCACAATACGAAGCTGCTCGTGGGTGTTCAGCAGGCAAAGGGCAGGGATGCTCGGGGTACCCATTGTCACCCCCTGCAGATTTGGGCTGTGTTGCCTTCCTGGATGCTCTCCAGAGGGACACGGATCTCCCCCAGGTCCCGCGTGCTCTGCCAGGCTCTGCAGATGTCCTGGACACCCCTCAGTGTCTAACAAGATGTGAGACATTCCTGTTTCAGGTCCTGCTCCATCCCAGGATTCCTGTTCCTTGAGCTCTGGGACCTGGCACTGAACTTTTCAATCGTTCTGCCCTCAGAGCAGCGACACAGAGTAAGCAGAGATGTGAAACTGGGAGAATTTTTCCCTCTGTGTCTCGGTCCCCTCCTGTGCAGCAATCAGGAGCCTTTGGAGGCATTTCAGGTTGACTCGGCTGCTCTTTTAGCTCTGTATTGGAATAGCTTCATTACAGTCAATGGAACTATTCCATTGAGTAGCTTATTCAGTGAGGTGAGAAAGAAGCTCATAATGTGGCCATAATAAAAGGCTCAATTTTGTCTTCTTTAAGTGCACAAAATTCCATTGACTCCAGCGTAAAAGGAAACAGGGATATCAGGCCTAATGCTGTCTATCTAAATGTAATTCTACCTGACACCTCTGACCTTTATTTTTAGAACAATTCCGCTTTTAAAGGGAAGTGCAGAAATATAGGAGCATTTTTCTATTTATATAGGGAAAAAGTGAAATCACTACTTTTGTCTGGATGTGGGAGCATGACAATGTGCCTGCCAAACTCTATGTGTAGCTTGGCCTTCAAGCCAGACAGCAGAGCCTTAAAGGAACAAAAGACACAACAAAAGCCTTGTTTGAAGTGTAGCAGGAGAATGTTGGGGACTGGAATCATGTTTAAGGATATCAGACTTTTTTTTGTGTCTTTTAAGTCGGATTTAAAAAGATTCAGATGGGAGAGAGTTAAATCTTGGACCAAAATGAATAAGGTCATCTGTAATTTTTTGTATTGCAGGAGGCATGGTGTAAACTGTTACATGTATTGTCAATGGCCAAGAATTGGCGCTGGAAAGGCTCCAAGTTTCATTTTGGTGGGAATAAAGCAACAGTTTAGCACTGTTATTTGATTTTTTTTTTTTTTTTCGCATTTAGTTGAACACAAGGCTATGCTTGATGTGCAGAGAGGGTTCGGCCACCAGGGCTGCAATGTGGAAACACAACACGAGATGGCAGCCGGGAGTATTCCTGGGAGTGAGCCGGAGCCTGCGGGGAAATGGGTTGGAATTGGGTTAGAACAAATAAAACAGCAATCTCCTCCACTTGCCAGTGGTGAGCGTGTTTAGACCAAGCCCATCTCTCATTTGACGTGTTTCTTACAGTCCTTCTCCTGGAAGAGACTTGGATCCTTTTCAGAATGACTGTACTCGGTGTTATAAAAAGCCCTGCATGTCTGATCTCAGATACAAAAATCAATAAGCTCCTATTAAAAATGCCAAGGTACAGAGCAAAAGCCTGTGGGCACAGACCCAGTAACTTCCTTGGCACTACGTGGATGGGTCCTTTTGAGAACAGCTTGTGTCAGGATTGGGCTGGGACACTTCCATTCAATTACTTCTGGATTGTCTCTGTCCGGCTGCGGGGACGTGGTTGATACATCAGTCATGTCAGAATCATCATTCTATAACGATATCTTTGTATTTGCACAATCCAACGCCTCTCCCTCTTGTAGCTGCTTCATAACCACTGTATGGGCTAAGCCTGCCATTCCTCTGCAGTGCAGAGGAACAAGATAAATGCTATAAAGGAAAAATGTAGCTTAAAAAATATGTGTTATTTTTTAAAAATGATTTTTAGTTAAAATCCCTTGTAAGAAGTAAACTACAAAACAGAATATTCACTCTATAATTTATAAATGCATTCTTTCCCAATTGTAATGCAATTTTTATATGCCTTGCACTTTGTATAACAATGGTCACATTTGTCTCGTGTAACGTATTGGCATATTTTACCAATATTCTATTATATTTTATTCTTATTGGTGCTGGTTATTTTGGAATAACCAAGCTCGTTTCTTTGACAGACAGTAAGAGAGAAGAGGAAACTTTTAAAATAATTTAGGATCTTGAATCACAGCTATGAACTGTAATATCTGAACATGTTTTGATATACATTTGAGGAGAAATCAAACTCACAATAATACATACGAATGATGCTCCCTTCCTGAAAATTTAAGGGCTGGGATTGCTATGGATTGAATTTGAATATGTCTCAGACAACATTTCACCTGTTCTATTGACCCTACTTACACCTGGGCTCCACTTGGGGCTCAAATATTGCCCAGTCAGTAAATGGCCCTCTGAGCTGAGCTTAAATGAGAGCCATCCTCATTTCCCGGGGCTTTTAATCCACTCTATGACTTTTGGAAAGTTGTTTTTAATATCTGTTTCTCCCACCTCATTGCAAGCTCAAATAATTTGTAAAATCTGCTGGGGAAATGTGATGTTTGTGCAGTGTTGAGTCTTTCTTAGCATGGCACAATAATTACACTGCCAACATTTTTGCTAACCCTACATGCTGAATGCTACCCCACTGTGAGTGATTCTAGTTTTCACTGTTGTCTTATTAAATCAGCCTGTAGTTTGTACCAGAGCCAACACATGACCTAGTTTATCTTCAAGATAATAAAGAGAGTCTTAGATTCTTCTCAGATTATTATCAGATCCATAGAATATCCTGTTGTTATCCTGATAATGGGAAAGCAATCATTTGACCTAGGAGAACTTCAGGAGGAAAGAATAATATGGGCAGTCTATAGGAGCTCTGAGTCAATCAGATTACAGTCTGTTTTCTATAACTAATTTAGTAGTTGCCAATAATATTGGACAGAGATTCTTGTGTTCCCCCTGAACCCACACAAAAAAAGCCCTGACAGCTTCCTCGCCCAGCCTTTTCTCCCTACTCCTCCCTGAATTCACTCCAAGGGTTTTTTTCCATTATTGTGTCTTTACCTTTTCATTAAAACACCCCCAGCAGTGCTTTTTTTTTTTTTTTTATGGTGGTATTTGTGACAGAGACACCTATCAGCTACAAAGCAACTCCAGGCCGTGTTCCTGTTTTGCATGAAGTATTGGATAGCTCCAGTGGTATCTGCTTAAAGTCTCCACAAATGTCTTTGCAAATTCTTGATCCACCCATTTGCCTAATGACTGTATTGCTTCAGAGAACTGAGACAGAAAATGGCTTGCTTTCACTAAAAATAATGCTGAAGTAATTGGGTGTTGTAAGTCACCTGGATGCTGTGAGAGCCATTAGGCTCCTTTGGCACATGAAAGCAGAGCAATGGGAAAGCTACTTTAGAAAATCACACATAAAACATACTCAGAAGTTATTTTTGAAAGGTATTGCAAAAAAGCATACTTTTTATACATTGAAGTAATAAGTGGTTTAGCAAATCCTTTGCAAACTTGTCAGAATGTCATATCCAGGTACTGGATTGGAAAATTAGTAACTGCTGAAGTGTGTGAGTGTTTAAAGGTGTCACTGCGTGTGGCAGGCTGGCGGATTTTAGCTTCTGGCTTTAAGGAGAGATGTTAATCATTATGGCTGATACTTAAAATGTCAGAAGACCTTAGCATGATGATAAAGGATTTAATATGAGACTCTGCTGTGTCATGTTTCCTCACAGAGAACGGAGATCGGCACCTGTTCCTTTTTTTCTTTCTCTCTCTTTTTTTTTTTATAATTTAAATTCAGTGGCACTGTAATAGCTGAAGCAGCATCCCAAAAGCAGAGTGTGGAGGTGTGTGGTGGGGACATGGATTGCTCAGTGTTCCTTGCTTTTTTGGTGCCAGCCTGTTACATTCATTCTGTGGCTCCTGAGCTGCCTTAGCAGTACCTGGGATCCTTGCACCCAATGGCATTGGCAGGGGAGCCTGGCTGGAGAAAGGGAACCTTAATTTATCACTTCCATCCTCACCTGCCTTCCTGTGCTTTGGCTTTGGATGAGGCTGTGAAAAAATTAAGGAAAATCTTCTTTCATAGCATGTTTCTTGGCAAGGATTTCAACTACCTCTTCTTAGTGCTTTCTGAGAGAATACAAAGTAAGCAAAGCTGCAGAATCGCTTTGCTCCCACAGCCAGTGCTTTAAACTACTTAGTGAGAGTGGTCTTAGTGGCTGAAGGCATCTAAAAAAGGGTAAAGATGAAAACTCATCTATGTTATTTTTGTTTGGTTGGTTGTTTTTTCTGATTTCCTTTTAGTAAAAGGCTGCAAATGTGCTCAGGTAGCTGAAGGTTTACATTATTTGAATTTAAGCATAAAGTTTCCTCTCTGCCTGGTTAATTCTGCCCAGTTTGGTAAAATTAAGTAATCATATATGAATTTCTCTGCCTTGATTTTCACTTGGACAACCTGCTGCACTGGGACACCTGAAGGATGGTATTTGTTCAACGTGTCACTGACACAAAATGATCCGTAATTATTAAATAACACACTGTGATATCCTATTCAGGAAATATTTAGGCATTTTGGGTAAATATAATTATTGTTGGTTTAACTATTTTAGTTAAAGCTGTGCTTTTTTCCTACCAAATTTGATCAATGGTATGAACTGAGCTGTCACCAGATAAAGTTATACAAAGTCACATAAATTTTTCATTTTTAAAGATGACGGAGTTCAGAGAAAGTGTTTTGTGTACTGAGTAGCATTTTATATGTGAGGAAATAGACAAAAAGACAAGATTTTTTGCTTTTGGCAAGGTAACACAGAGACTTTGTGGTTGGTGTTCCAGCTTTAAAAAGAGAATGGAAGAAGATTGATGACTTGATGAATATTAATTGATGCCTTTCCACAATTTTTCTATAAAACAAGCTATTTCCTAAAACCAGTAATGAACTTTAGGGCTGTTATCTTGGTACCATTGTACAGAACCTTTGATTCCCAATCTTTCATCAGTATTTTTAGCAGGATGGGTGGTTTTGTGAAGAGAAAAATTGCTCTTGGGGTAGGAAGATTTGGCATCGGAGTTCACAAAGTGAATTCTCTCTGATTCACTTATCCAGGAGTTTCTCTTGGCCTGTGGATAAGTGGAAGGTCATCCTTGTCCTGTGTTCTTTGGTTTATGCTCTAGAGCTGGAATTGTTGTTAGTTAATGACTTCATTGGCAGCTTCAGTGGAGGGACAAAGAACAATCCCAGGATAAATCCCTGAATTGGAGCACTGAGCTGGGACACATCAGGGCAGCAGTGTTCCTTCCTGAACTTGTTCAGTGGGGCAAAAGTTCTGGTGCCCCAGAGCTGTGGTAACCCCAAGAAGTACCCAGATGTTTTCTCCAGGCAGAGCCCTTGGCTGTCTGCACCAGAGGGAGCAGGAGCCTTCGTGCCAGGGAATTTTCCAGTTGGTTTCCAGCGTGGTTCCTGCCCCACCTGTTCTGCACAGCTTCTGCCACCAGCCCCCAGCCGAGGCACCGCTGCTGTGACCCCCCTGGCTGGGACCTGCAGGGTCAGATGGAACCTGAACTTATGGTTTCCACAAGGAATTCAGTTGTATTTGTACCATTACAGATGGAGGGTCTGGTTGTTTGTTCCTTGTGTTTCCTCGACATGATGCAGAGAAGCTAAAGGCACACACTTCATTACTGAATACTTCACTTTCAGCAGAGATTTGTTTAGTGCTCAGCCTTACAAAATTACATTTAAATGTGTTTAGCTTTTCCTGCATGCATGTGCATTTCTTCCCGTTGCTTCCCCAAAATAAAAGAAACCTGACACAATTCTTTCTCTCCTGACAATGTGCTACCTCTTTCTCTCTTTCTTCACTCCCCATAACTTCTTCTTCTTTTGTTCTCCCAGTCATTCATTGCCATTTATTTTCCCATTAGCTGAGAAACAGGAGCTGCAAAACATATGCTACAAAATTATTTTACCAGAAAATTCAATGGAAAATCTCAGTAATCCTTCACAAGTGGACACCACATGTGGAAAAATAGTGCACAGTCTTATTAAATATGGGATAAGGTCCTTGGCATGTGGCAGTCAATACACTGATTGAAAAGGGTTTTTACCCAACACAAAAAAAGTGTTGAACAATTACTAACACATAAAAGGCAAAAATCACTTTCCCTTCCCTCAGTGATGACAGTGGATGCTCTTGGTATGAGTTGCATTGCTCAAAGAAGAGAAGACCAAGGAAAGGCAATTTCTTCTTGAGCATCATCAGGATCAAAACATCATCTATAATTTCTTGGTGTGTAAGGCAGTTTTGACAAGTATAAACCTGACAGTCAATTGTCAGAACGCATTTAATACATCTTTCATGTGCTGAAGTTAGTAGGTCTAAGGTCTCCCTGGGGTAATATGATGTAAAAGATGTTCATGGCACTAATTTACTCACAGACCATTAGCTCTCTGTAGATGCAAGACTCTAAAGACCTATGTGCAAGGAACATACTCTTCAGATGCCCATATTATACTGCAATCCTTCATTTTCTTAATGCAATTTCCTGCAGCTGCCCTGTTGGTCGTATGGGATGTAATGAAGAGTAGACCTCGGCAAGCCATAACTCTGAGTAATAGGTCTTCTTATTTTGCACTAAATATTTTGAGTGTTTCATTCCTTAAGCAAAGAGGGGAGATGAAATTTTAAATGTAAAAATGATTTGTTGTAGTCAGTTTTGACAAACAGTATTCTCTGGTGTTTCAGCGCTTTAAAGGAATTGGCACAGAAAAATGAAATGCAAACTATCGTTATGGAGCTTTTTTTTTATAGTCTTTCTGCCTCTGTTTTCCAATTTTAATAAGGTGCCTATAAAAAATGAATAATGAAGCAATATATAAACAATGTTATGAAGACAGCATTTCCTCATTAGGTTGAGCACCCTACTCTTTCATAGATAGATTTTTTTTTAATATTCTGAAGGTAAATTTGGGATGAAATGCCAAGAATCTATAGAATGATGTGCAATGATGGAGAATTAATGTCACACAGCAAATTGTGTTGCCGTTTGAATAGTAGATCATGCAGTTCAGTGCCAGCAGATTTAACAAACGTGTCAGCCATCATTACTCAAGCATCCAAAAGGTCATCTTTCTATCCCAGCAGGGCTGTCCAATAGCTTACAGCATGCACATGACAAAAGATGATGTGTGGGATCTCCAGTGATCTTTTTGATCAGGAATCAATTAAAATAAGTTTCTGTTAATGTGACACTAGGTATAGACAAAGTATGATGCATTTGACAGCCACTAATTAAAGCAGGCAGCCAAAAGAGCTCTGTAGAGATATGGGGACAGAAATGGCTAAATTAGTAAACTGTTGACACAATCACTCAATATTTTTTGATATGCAAGCACAGCGTATTCCCAGGTCTGGTGAACCTGACAGGCATGAGTTACTGAAATTTATGAAAATGAAGCAGAGAATATGATTTATTTTTTTTTTAAATTTTACAATTAGAGTAGCTCAAAACTAATTATCCCAGCAAAATGGAATGAGCAAGCTGTCCCAGCAGGGGAGGTTTGCACTTGGCGGTGGTGCTGCCTGAGTTTAAAAGCAACCTCGAACAAGATGCTTTTTAACCTGGGGATGCCACCAAGAAAATGTGCCTGTTCTTTAAAGCAAATGGATCCTGACTTGTGTCCCACTCCCTCACTCCTCGTGGTGCCCAGTGGGAATCCTACATCACCTTGCTTTAGAGCAGGAATTAAAGAAATGTAAATCTGGGATAATTCTGCCCATCTGGATCTCACTCCAGAGCTCGGAGCTCCCTCGGCATCTGCCCTTCTTTGGGACAGTGTCCAAGAGCAGCCGTGCTCACATGCCTGGGGTGGAGACAGGGAGCTTTATTTTGTTGGGTTTTTTCCCTCCTCCTTTGATGGCTCGTGAAAAGTGCCAAATGATCTTGTCATGTTCTGGGTGATTTGGTGTGTGTTTCATTTGGAGCTGTGTATGCCCACAGGAGGTTAACTGGTGCCTTGTAAGATGGATCCTGAAAAAACCTAACCCAGCTGCGCCGCTGTTCTGAAACTGAATTCCAGATGAGAATCCCAGGGTGTCGGATCTCCTGCTTTGCTGGAACATTTGTGAATATTTTTTAAAATAACTCCGGGATTTTATGAGACCGAAATTGTTATTCTTCACCACATCATGAAATTTCCCTACATTTTCTTAGCAAGCGTTTTTTACAGCCTTGGACTTCTAATTGGGAAAATTGGGACTCCTTTAATGCCAGGGCTGTATTTCAGCTAATGGAAGAACCTGACACAGCGCTGAGGTCAGCACTTCCTAGCATGTTTATCATACTGTTTTCAACCTCGGGTTGTGCTCAAATCTTCCTCTTCTTTCCCATGGTCAGACTTGCCAAATCAAATCTGGTTTTTATCCTTTACAACTTCTCTGGAATCTGACCATGCCTCACTTTCCTCTGCTGGGCACTTAATGTCTCTCACAGTGACAGAAGCCCCATTTATTAATTAGCTTGACCCCAGCCTCACCTTGTCTGCTGTAAGCTTATTTCTGGTTCCTCTGTGTCCCCGTTCTCCCCTGAACAGAGGGGCACCCCCCATCAGATCCCTCCTTTATCCAATGTTTGAATCCTTTCTATCTGCTGTGTAAACTCCCAAGCTTGTCGTTTTTTTAGCATCGTATCCTATTCCCCCATGCTGTGTGAATGCAGAGCATCGTGGGGCTAATGCCTTTTTCTGTCCCTTAAATAACTGCTGGAGTTTCTTGTAAGGTTTATCACAAACTGGCTGCCTGTGTCTGAGGTCAGGTTTTCATCAGGTTTCATATTCCTAAATTATTGACTGAATCCTCTCTTACTGAGCTGAGCGTGAATTAGCAGCACAAATTTATTTAACTCAGCATTGCAAAGGCTCTTCCAAAGCTTTCCTTCAGGATCAAGATAACCCCTGAAAAACTGTGCATTGCTTCTCCTTGCTGAGATTCCAGTGCTGCTAGAGGAGCTTTACCAATAAGGAGGAAAGACACAGACCAGTGGTGTTAATAAAAATATAAATGGTTTTCAGCCTAACATCGTGTGCGAACCAAAGCTGAGGATTGAATCACAAATTCATACTGTAAAAGATCAGAAGGAAACATCATAATCCAATTTGATTTTCTGTCCACAGACCTTCACCCAATCAATCCTGGGGTATAAAGCTGCTGTTTCTAACCTAGATAAACTCAAGTTATTAGGCTGTGTTGCTGTTGCAGACTGAAGACCAATTTTTTTCCTATCCTAGGAAATGATTCCATAATTTCTGAGGAAATGGAAAGTATCTCACTAGTTGATTGTTAAGTTGTTCAACAAATTGAACATGCTTTGAACTTGAAATGTGAGATACTCCAGAAGAAGCAGGGAAGGTGGAGTGCAGATGACAGTAGTGCTATTTGACCAGGAATTTACCTTTTTCACTTACACTGAGCCAAAAGCAAGCTAAAACCTCTGCATGCACTTGGATTTCTGCATTAAATATGAGCCTGAGAAGCCTACACCGTATTTTTCTCCATTTTTCCCAAATGGGATATACATAAAATGCCTTTTGCTTTCTATTTTGATGTAAAGAACTCTTCCTATACATTTCATTTTTCTTTGCAACACAAAATAATCTCTCCATCTCTTGAAGTCTGCATTTTTGTGGAGTTCAGGGATAGTTTTTCCATAGGAATGTTTCCCTTTGCATTGAGTGAGCTCTGACTGTGGTGTTCTCTCACATTTTCCCCTCACCGCAGACTGTTCTGTTTCTCTTAAAGGCAGTGAGCCATTGTGGGACTGATGTGACAAGACATGACAGGAAATTCCACTGAATAAAACAAATTATACACTAGAGATGTGCTGAACTGACTGAAAACAATTTGGACACCAGGGGCAATGCAAGGTGCTGAGAAGGCTGAGAATAATGACATTTTCTTTTGGATTTTATTTAAAGTGTTTCCATGCACAACTTGGTGTAAATCAGTGATTGTGATTTCTTTGGGTTGTGGGCCTTCAGGTTTCTTGCTCCAAAGGGTGCTCAGATGGCTGTGAGTGAGCCTAGTCCATGAATTAATTGTAGCTGATAATGACTCATGATTTAGGCTCTTATTGGAAAATTTATATTTAAAAGTCTTCAATTTGTGCTTTGTCGAATAACATTTATGAAGAAAAGAACTGGGTGATGCTTGTACCCAGGTTTTAATTCATAGTGTAATCAAGCAACCACATGCTTGGATTGCAAAGCAAATTGTCCAACACATTTGATGTGATCAGTGGAAGGATTTTCTTAAAAGTGAATTTACTTTAAATAGTTGTAAAGAATTTCTGTCTATTAAATGCAACAATGAAAGACACAGTTGATGTGGGAAAGTATTTAAATACCCCCACAGGAAAGAGGAAGAAATCTAGTAAATGAATTGGGGTTGTTTGTCATTTATGTCTTCCAACTTCAACAACGAGGAAAATTTACTCGGTTCTTCTTTGGCGTCTGTCAATTTTAAATCATTGTGCCTCAGCTCCTTTTGTGAGGCACTTTGTAAGTGAGACGCAGGTGATGAGTTATTGCCAATAAACCCGGATTGCCATTTGGGCTGTACAGTAACAAAACATAAATTTGGCTTGATGTGCCTTTAAGAATGTGAGGCGAGTGGCTGCGCTGCTGGCAGTGAGAAATGATTCACAGCGTCGGGACCCGGATCCGTTTGTCTGTCTCATCTTGTCATGTAAATGTTTGAAAAAACCCCGAGCAGCTAATGCAGCAATCTGGCAGCAGTCTGCAGCGGGCTGGGCGAGGAGCTCACGTGGAGAATCTGCTCTCCCCGACAGCCTTTGGATGACAGATGTGGAAGCAGAGCAGCCTCTGTGGAGCCAGGAGATCCTGCACCCACTGGCAATCGGTCAGTCCTGCTGGGAACCGTGATGGAAAGAGGGGCATGAAGAGATTTTGCACTTTATTTGAGGCCTTTTCCTATGGTACGCTGAGATGGATCCCTATAACAATACAGGTGTTTCGAGTAACACCCAGGGAATGTCATTTGGGCTCTATGCTGACGCCTGTTCAGAAGGAAATGTCAGGAAAGCATTTAGGCAACAGCAGATCAAGCTTTGTGATTTGGAGTTTAATTAACACTTGAGATTTCTGCCCTGCATTGGTAGAAATCAGCAGTGACCATTAGCGGACCTGCAGAATTCCTCCCTTGAAAGTCAGATTGAAATATTGCAATCATTCCTGCCTTGATTTTCCAGTGTGCATTGGCAGGAAACTGTTCCTAGTAAGGCTGGGCTTACACTGGGATTTGACCTGCCAGTCTCAGTGGGACTGCTGAGTTTGGTGACAGGGATCCTGTTTGGGAGGCACTTTCAGCATCAGTCCAGGCTACCCTCTATTACCCATTAATTCAGTGCTTTGGTATTTATTACAGTATTTCTTAGACCGTTTCTTCCATGTGAAATCCAGTAAAACCAACAGATTGAAATACATTATTGCATATGGTGCTGTAATATTTAGGTTTTAATTGCATTTCTGAGAAAAAGCACAAACTTAAGTACTCGTCTCAATGGAAATATGAAGTAGATTGCAACCTTGAATGAACTGCAAAGCAGCTGAAGAGAAGATGTTCTTGGAAAATACAGGGATAATATTGTTTATGCATAGGGGCGTATCAACATGTGCAAATTATGCTGGTAGCACCAATTATTGTATTTATAGACAGATTTTCAAAGGTATATCTGGGGAGGTCAAGGAGCAGGCCCAGAAGAGCTGTAGAAGAGATGATGCAGCCTCTTGCTGTGGTCAGTACCAGATGCTTCATGAACAGCACAGCTTTTTATAGCAGGGTTGTACTATCACTGATGTTCAATCAAATTCATAATTCACACATGACTAGCTTTATACCTTATTGTGTGGTAAGAAGGAGCTGCTGTAATCTTTCCACCATTTAAATTTTTTTTTTTTCTAATCAGAATTATCAAAATCTATTTCTTTTGTCTCCGTAACAATTTTGCACGGGGAGCACAGAGATAGATATATTCCCAAAACACAGTGATTCATTTTTGTTAAATTGCTCATGTTTTTTTGTTTTACTTGCAGTTGAAGAGTGTCAGATTTTGTGAAGTTGGTAAAAATACTTGTGCCCCTGTAGGTGCTGTTTGAGCAGTGCTGGGCATGTTTTCCCTCCCACGCTGCACTCTGGGAACGAGCTGTTGGTCGTGAGCAGAATTGTCAGCTTTTGCAAATTAGAAACCAGCTCCAGCCATCCACAAATGACAGAGAGATTTCTGAGCATCCTCAGCAGGAAGACACAAAGAGAGGGGTTTTTGGGCTGTGTCTCCATGGGCGGATATGTGTGTGTAGTGCAGGCATCCATCGAGCGGAGAACATTGTTCCAAGTGGGTGTTTGCACTTCTCAAGAGATTTAAAATACCAGACACTGAGCACAGGAATGTACTTTGTGTGCCAGCAAACAAATCTATATTAGCAACCGCAGAAAAATCAGTAGAATATACATGAGTGATTTGAGAAAAACTCTTGAGGCAGAGTGCGTCTGAGAGGTATTTTCATCACTGTAAATTGGATATTGAAAATATTTTGGCCAAAGACTAAAAATTTTTTTCTGCTCCTGTAGTCATTAGATTTGTAATTAAGCTATGGAGTGTTTTTGGTTTGGTTTAAGAGAAAGACCTTGTTTTGAATCTTTTCCAGGACTGAAAGGAAGAAATAACTATTGCAAATCAAATAGTAGAACATAAGATATTTATTCATAGCAGGTTCAGTAAATAATGGTTCTGTGGCCAGTTCTCTGTATAAAGGCAATATTTAAAATTTTTGCTGCCATTAGAATGTTACTTATTTAAATATGTAATAGGGTTTTTTTTTTTCTGTTTTATGATCATCTTTTCTATCAAGTATAATTATGCTTGTTCCTGGTATTGCTAAGAGCCCATGTCAGGTTCTCAGTTCATTGTCCCAAAGCACTTGATTTTCTTTGCCCAAGTTTCTTTAGTAACTTGTTGTGTTGAATTTTAATTTAGGGCAGCATGTATATGCAGCTCATATTTTGGGGTTACTGAATAGCAATCAGTCATAAAGTACTGTCCTCTGGCTCTCCAGAATCACTTTTTTAACATTTAAGCAAAAGAAATAATCCTAAATGCCGATATTAATTCACAGTGTAGTTTAACACCCAATAATAAATGCCAAGTGTTAATAGTAAATCTGTGGAGACAGTGCCATATTTTGTCATCTAAATACCTTTAACTACCACAAGGTCTTTCAATATAATTAGTAGAGAATATTGAGCCCAGCCAGAAATACTGGATTCATCATTAAATTCAGAGGTTTCTTTATCTCTGTGAGTCTAATCATGTGTGCAGACAAATTGTTAATGGCATGGGCTTTATTGCTCTTAGATTTCCTCTATTTGAAATGGAATAGCCTGCTTTGTGAGAAATAATTAGGTTTCATTGTTCTACCTGCATCAAGACTTGTTGATAATCTTATGGTTTTAGCAATTCAGACTCAGAGCAGTTGGTGGTGGTGGTTTCATTTTAAATCACAAAGTATTGTTATTTTTCCTCCTTTCTCGTTTATATTTTCTTTCCTTTCTTGTGACAGTAATAGATGTACTATCGCTAACTTTCAATGGGAGAAAGTCAATAATTAACAAATGAAAACCATTTGGCTTTGCAGTATGCAGATTTGAGAATAAATCTCCTTTGGTTGGCACATGCTGTCATGTTTTGGAGGACACCTCACCTATGCCTGTGCAATCAGAAATGTAAAGCCTCAAGGCAATGACAGCCTATTACATAATCATATACAATTCTCAGTGATTTACAAACTCATTGTTTGACCTTGCTCTTTTTGGTTGGATGAGTTATGATTATGCTTAAGGATTAATTAGCCTTCTGGTACTTGTTCACGTAGAAGAAAGAATTGCTTATCTGCAGCAAGGGTCATTTGCTGTGTCTTGAAGTCTCTGGAGAAACCCCTCTCATATTTTTCAGTTTTAGGAAGTCCCAGAATTAATATAAGCTGAGGTTTTATATGAAACCAAGGGACTGCATGTCAGGGACATTTAAGATTTGTTGCTTGCAGCTCCAGAGGAGGGATCTTGGCTCTTTTGGCATAAGTACCAAGTCTCTTGTTGGCTAATGCATTTCAAAATGATTTTTAGAATGAGATTCTTGTCCCGAATGCACAGAGGGGAAAAAATAGCAATCTGACTGAGAAGTCACTCTGAGATGCATTTCTCTGTCTACAGGGTGGAAGACTATATATCTTTTGTCCAGGTCTGCATTTCACATTTCCAAGCACATTCCTCACAAATTTCCAAAAGTGTCCATTGGCACTGCAGTGTGTGCACTGTCATTGCCCTCTGGCTAGGAGAGTTCTAAAGCCCCAGGAAAATACCTAATATTTTTTTACTTTCTTGCACCAAGGCAAATTCTTTGAGAATTTTTAGTTGTTCACCCTGTATGGGTAGGTCCTGACACTGGTCTAACCATACCCAAACTCTGTTGGCCAGTTCTCAGTTAAATTTTAGTTCAGATGTATTTTCATCCTAAAGCCAGAACGCTGCAAACACTTGTGGGAGTTATTCAAGAAGCATCTCCAGAAGGGGTTGTTCAGTCACGAGACTTGTGGGAAGGTTTTCCCTGCTTTAATGCCTGTGGTGTAAACAGACACTGACATCTACTTACAAATACTTTCATTAAGTTACAACTTCCCTGGGAAGATGGGGGACATTAAAACATCACAATGAGAGCTGTTTGTTGTGAAATATTGGGTATTGACTGTGTGCAATGCAGAACTCTCTGTGCATATGAGTGGACTTTAAAACCCCCTGCCCAGCACGGACAGATTCTAATCTGTTTTTGCAGTACAGCCCCTGTGCTCCTGAAGTGCTGCTTTTTCTGTGACACAGATCCATCTCAAACCCAAGGCTCTTTGGCATCCTCAAGAGAAGTGATGTTTTGTCTACATCTCCTCAGCTAAAGCGTGGTTGATGTGATGCCTGCACAGTGCACAATGGCCCAGTCGGGACTTCTGAAATTTATACAATATTTCAGTAGATAAAGCACTCATCCAGACTTGCAAGACTGAAACTCTGGGCTCTTTGTAGCCTCAGGGAGATCAAATTCATGCCTTTCATTTCTCATTAAAGCGCCCTAGGTGTGCAGCACAGAGGGCATTGTCCACTCCAGTCCCGTCTCTGCCACTCTGCTGAAAACCCCTGCAGGTCCTGGGCTGAGCAGACACAGTGTCTGTGCTTCAGCCACCTGGGTCAGCAGAGATCTTGGCCCAGTTACTAATCCAAGTTCAAAGTGCCTTTGGGCAAAGCACTCCCTGTAAAATCCATGAGCATTCTCCAGAGGAGGGATCGGCCCCCTCGTTCCCTCTTCCCGCTTGTCCTAAAGAGGTGTTCTCACCCCTGGACTACAGATTGTGCTGGAACTTTGGTTCCAGTCAGAGAGGTTTTCCACCGGGCTGAGGAGTGCAGAGAGTGCTTCTGGCTGAGAGCAGGTGGCTGGAGCATTGCAGAAATGGGGAAAGATGAGAGCTTGAACCCTTTTGTGCAGAGAACACTGTGGAAGATTCACCTCTTTTCCTCCACGGTGTATGAAAGGGAAGTGACTCATATTGCTTCCTTCCATTGTGCTGGGGTTTTTTATAGCAGTGACCCTCGCTCGCTTTTTTGAAAGAAATGATTTCAGTGCATAAATGTAGTAGCAGATGATTATTTTGGGACTGGCTGTAGCAATAGAAGTAACCACCACGCTGCCTTTTTTGTGTTGTTACCTTTTCTCTGTGAGAGAAAACTGCCTCTGAAGCACACATCCTTACTCCCTGTCAGTCCAGAGCCAGCCAGGTTAGCCTGAACCAGCATTAAAAGTGATTTAAACTAATCTGTTTGACTTGGTATTAAACTGGCCTTGAAACACGCACCCAGCCTGACAAGAGGGCTCTGCTCTGTGGAAGGCAGTGCCTCCCAGAGAGAAGCTGAGGCAGCAGCCAGTTCTGCCAGGGTTTCATCCTCTCTGCTGGCTCCCGAAATCACGGAGCCTGTTGGAGCTCCGAGCTCCTGTCTGACTCCTGCAGCCCAGAGCGAGGCACCTGAGCCCACAGGGAGCTGGGATTTTTGGCACTCTCCAGGCTTCAGCATCCCCCCTCAGCTACTTGAGAGTGTGAGGACTGTGAATCCCTCACAGAGTGCCCAATTCCCCCATGTCTGCTACCAGAAAATGCCTCCTAAAATGTCACCAGTTGCAGTTTGGAAGTCAGGTGCTTAAAATTGACCAGTGTGGAAATGCCCAGGTCTTTTTGCATATTCAGATCCTCGTGGTTTCCCCTTCATTTACTGCATTTACCATATAGTATTTAGTAAAAACAATGAGGAAAAAAAAAAAGACCAAACAAATAGGGCTGTCCTATCCCACCAGTATGATGGAACAGTTAAATTAATGGCTAAATCTAATTAGGAAATGAAAAATTACAGCTTGTCTGCTGCCAATACTAAAGCAAATGGACTGTGAGATAGAGCTATGGTTACACTCCAAAATTATCTTCCCATTGTTGAATCTTAAGGTGGCTTTGCTGCCTGCACTTGGAAATAAAATAATCCTAGCAATTATGGTTTGCAATTTGTGAGTGGTTTGAAATGGAGTGGCTTTTACCATAATAAATGGATTATTGTGTGTTGACAAAGTACAGGTTTAATTAACAGTGACAGATAAAGCTATTGCATTTAGAAGCTGTTTATATCAGAAATTACCTGATAAAAAGGGGGGTTTAAGCATTCTAAATACTCAGTTATGCATTACCATCTTGATCTGCTACCATATGTATTCATCATTGCATGGATGTTGCTTGGAACCACAGCAAGTTTTTCTGAGACATCAGACTGTCATAATAACTGATAGATCAATGGCTTGATTTACATATTTATTGTGGAGAAACTGCTCATTTTCATCAACATAACTTAGATCCTATGCATCCTTTGTCTAAAGTTAATTTGAAAATATTAATTTTCCAGTGACAGCTCAGTCTCCTTCCTGGTTAATCCCTTAATTTCCCATCTACCTAGGAGTGACATTTAGTGAAATGAATGAGAAATGGTAACTTCAGGATGTCATTGTCCTTACTAAGAGCAAACAGGGAGCCCAAGAGAGGTCTGGGTAGCTGTACAAAATATATCAATCACAAAAACAAAAGCTAATTGCTTTCTATTTTTATTCCTTTACATAAGAACATACCTTTAAAAATATCTCCTTCTTTAGTTTATTAATTTTCGGAAGTCTAAACCCACATACTTTTAGAAAAAATAATCCTCAAAAGGAAAAAAAAATGTGCCATCTGTCAGAACTAGAAATGTTGTTTTACTCTGCACATTTTGTTTTCAGCATCATATTCAGCATCATCTGGATCACAGTGTCTTAATCCTTCAGCACAGGAATTTGCACAGAGGCACTCTTGGATCTCAGGGAAAGTAACCACTGAAGTATTTTGATGATTAAAAAATGCTGGTGTTTCTCTAGCTTGTTAATTCCCTACTTTTCCTCAATTTTACCCATTTCTGCAATTCAAGGTAGCAAAGATGTCCAGAGGAATACAGGTGAACTGAGAGAAGGAGACTGCTGAAAGGGAGTGGCTCACTGCTTTCTGTGTTTGTATGGTGGGGCTGAATGGAAAAGTAGGGAGAAAAACAGAGGAATTACAATGAGGAGATTAAGAAATTGGAGTATAAAAGGACAGAGAGAGGAGTGGACAATATAAGAAACATGGCACAAGCAAAAAGAATGACAGTTCTGGTGGTGTTGGAAGTGTTGGCAGCTACTTAACCGCTGGCAACATACTCAGACCTCTTAGAAATTAGAAAAGCTTTATAAACTCAGCTTGAATTTCCATTCCTGCTTGTGTCTTTGCAAATTCTTTCCATCAAGGTAATTTTTTATTTTGTTTTCTGGTGATGTGCATCAGGCTTTTCTTTAAAACAGTGCTGTATTTTGCCCAATGCATCCTGCATCAACACTGAAAGCTCTGCCCTTTCCCTAAGTGAAATCCAAGGGTATCTTAGATTTCCTGAGGTATCTCCACCAGCATCTCCTACCTCCTCCTGGGTGAGCCCTGTGCAGCCTTCCTGCTGCTCGTGAGGATTTTCCTGATGGGACCTGAACACCTTAGTTTGTGTGTTAAATGGATTTTAAGAATGAAAATGAGGGGTTTTTTTGTTTTGTTTTCATATGCCATCAGTTTAGCACATACATCAAATGTGTGCTGATAGGGACAGTGAACATGATTTTAGCCTCCAGCCTGTTACTAACTTTAGTTTGGTAGAGGTTCAATCTAGTTCACTTATTTAGCTCGCCTCTGTTGCATGACTAAAGATCTAAGGGAAAAATGCTTAGAGTTCCAGCATCTGTTAATTTAAGCTATTTAAAGTACAAATGAATCAGAGGAAAGGATTTTCTAAAACCAGTTTCTTAAAGGCTTTGCTCCACTCACTGTCTGTGTCTATGTGGAAAATCAGAGAAACTATTTTAAAATTCCAAGTTACAAAGCAGCCATTAGGAAAATGATTTTGAGTCAACGATTTTCATACCTCCCATAATACAGAGATGTGCTCCACTGGTGGGAAGGTGCAGTGGTGAGACTGGAAATGCCTGCAAGGTATTGTTCTTCCTCTCAGACAAAAACCCCGATGGCTGCTTAAATTTGTTGTACGTCATGGATGCTACACAGGCAGTTAAAGTCTCCCTGAAAATGCACTACTTCTGGAGTTTGTAGGCACTACAGGAAATTTAATTGAAGCAGTTTGGGTGGTGTTATAGGACATAAAATCAGAGATGTTCCTTACTCTTATTACATACTTAAAAATATTATCTTAGAGTGTTCCCTAATAGTTTCTTATAATTTTGCCTTGGTTTTAAAAAACAACGTCTTTGAGTACAAATAGATGAAAATTCCCTTGGTAACTAGGGTAATTACAGAGATTTTCAATTACCAAACTGCATGTTCACTGACTTTTCATTTATATCTTTCTCTTAAAATGAAGTTGTTTTACAAGATGAAGTAGATGCATCTTCTGTTTTGGCTTCTCTTCATGTTCTTGAGAATTTGTTTTTCCTTTGGGTGCTTTTCTGTTGGCTCTCTGCTTTTTTTCTTCTCCTAAGTGTTCCACACTGTGAGAACAAACACACCATGACTGCATTCTCCTTACCCAACCCTAACCACTGTCTTTCACTCTGTCTGTGTGATGTGGATGTTTCCTTCCATTTTGGATAAGGATATGCGTTTTTATTTGTGTCTGTATTCACAAACACATACTCAGAATTATACATATACATTATGTTTTCATGTCTACACAAATCTATAGCCTTGCACATTGTACAGGAGCAGAAATACACAACAACCCCCTCCAGAGAAGGTTAATGGGAGCTGGAGGAGCTGAAGTAATTGCCACAGATACTCTTTCAAAATTATTGTTATTGAGCTGCATGTATTTGGTGAATATTCCATAATAAGAGGAGTTCCACATTAAGCCAAATGAACCGATTATGAAAATTGGAGGATAAAATAAACGTTAAATTTGCAATGTTGACAAACTGATGGTGCCGATAAAAAAAAGCTGAAAATGTTGGGGGCTAAATTCAGGGATTGTGTGAAAAGCACCTTGTTATAGCCCAATCTTTTCAAAATTTACTAATGCACTTTCAAGCATGTTTTTCAATTAGCTAAATATCACAGCTGCATCTTGCACCTCAGGAAGTCGGCGTTAGCTCTGCTGCCATGCTGGGAGGCCAGAGGGCTTTGCTGCAGAAGGGAAAGGAAACCAACACCAGGCTTTGAGGCGAGACAGTTGATTGCCTTTTTTGTTTGCTACCATTCCTCCATCTTTCTGGGCATGCAAATAACACCGATTTACATTAAAAATGTATGCAGATAATTTTTACTTGTGTTTATGTCACCATTAAATGTGACTCTCTGTGATTTACCGTTGCAGTTTTAATCTTGCATTAATGCGGCTGATTGTAATTATTTGTCTTTTTAATTGAAATAAAGTAGGGGAGAGAGAGGTTTCCTGAGTTTGTTACTTGTACAAATATTTCTGCTCTGGTTTTGGAGCAAACATCTTGCTATGGTGAGTGGGACTGGAGGACAGAACAGCCCCGTGTAACTGCACAGTTTCTTGTACAGATGAAAATTTCAGTGTGGGCATGGCCCTGGAAAAAAATGACAGGTTTCTACCTGTGTTGCAGTAGAAGAAATAATCTGTGGAAATACCAAACTACAGGATAAAGTATTTTTTAGAGCAGAATTATTTAGTTAGCCTTGCTTTACTTCTTTTGTAATGGTACACAGTACCTATTTTTATTTTACTATATTTGTGGTGTGCAGTTATGATTGTCTTTAAAAGCTGTGGGGTGTGAAATAGGAATATATGTATTTTTACATTAAAGGGTTCAGAAATGCCTTTCCTGAGGAAACTGTCAGTGATGCCAGAGAATATCAAAGTCAGTGTGAAGCTCTTATGCTAAAAACTTACTTTTCATTCAATTTCTCTGCCTCTGCATTTGAAATCTTGATAAAGGTTGAAAGTTTAGAGGTGACTGATACAATTATGAATGCAGTGACTGTTTAGCTAATTGGCAGCACTTTGAATAAAGGTACCATTTATACATTATTCATTGATATATAGTCCATGATTAATAGGCGGAGCTTGGTTCTTCAGCTCATTGAAAACCATATTCAAATTGTTTTAGTAAATCCGTAGCAGATGCTGCTCCAACAAATTGTTATAAAACACATTATAATGTGTAGATATAACCGAAGCAATATATATCATTTCACTGTTATTCAGTGTCACTGTCTTCTTATATAATTTCTCACATCACTGTGACACTGAATAAAGTAGGTTTTTTTACCTAATGAGGAATAAAACCGTATCCTATTTGTGAAATGCCAACTCCATTAAAGTCAGCAGTGAAATTTCCACTGGCGTTACTATGTCCAGGAATACAATTCAAATTTCAGTGCTGTAAATTGCTGTGACTGTCCTGATGTCACTCTATAAAAACGTTTATAGATAGAATAATAACGTTGTGGTTAATGCATATTAAAGTTACTTCTTCATTGCTGCTCCCAAGCCATGTTTTGAAGGAAAAACTTGTTTAAGTTTTCAGTGGAAGTTCAAGTCTTGGTTGTGCTCGTTCCAACCTTCCTCCTTTTTTCTTGTGAAGCATCATCTTTTGTGAGCCTCTGAAGTCACTTCAGGCTTTCTTCTTGCTCCTCCATCAGTGGGGGAGGATCTTGGACAATATTTTCTGCTATTGTCAGTCCCCACGCTTTGTCTCACAGGTTCACTGCTGTTCTCTCTAAAGGGGTCTGATCCTGCAGATTTGTGCACTGTCTTTTGCAGTCTCCCACTGAGGAAATATTCACATCCCTGTGACCCAGGGATGGCAGCAGGATTGAGATCTTGGTTTGGAAAGTCTCATTGCTGTGGTTAAAATCTGTTTGAACACACTGAGAATCCAGAAGTCAGTGCTATTTTGGATTATTTTCATGTGAATCTTCACTTGTCAAGGGTACTGGATTAACCTATGACTCAGAGAACATGAAAATGTTGCAGTTCAAATAGTTGTACAAAGTTGCTGTATAGATGAATACATTTGAACTTTTCAAGGGTCCCCCAGGTTATTGGCAGGCACATTCAGGGAATTCAGTAAAACAGATGGTCAATATTTACAGAAGAGACTAAAACAAGGTGATTAGGACAACAGAAAGTGTGATACAAAATTCAAGCTGCCTGGGGAAAAATGACTGTGGAGCAGGTGGGGAGAAGATGACAATGTACTCTTAAACCAAAAGCTCAGCCTCCTGCTGTGCTTTGGGGGTGGCTGCTGTTTTGGGGATGGGGGTGCAGTGATGTGCAGCCTCCCTGCTGGACACCACTGCATGTACTGAGAGGAAATTCATGTCATCAGCTTCACAGACAAAGCCAGAGTTTTACCTGAGAATTCCAGAATTCTCAGCCTATGCAAGAGGCATTATCCATTGGATGATATTTTCCCAGAATTTCTCCTCAAAGCTTTCCAGTGCATCATTGACTTGCTAAACTCATCCTTAGGAGCACACTTGCAGACCAGAGGAAGGCAGCTGGTGTGGAGCAACAAGTGGAGCGTTTGCAAACGCATTTCCTGTAAGAAATAGTTTCTCAGCACAGTGATAGTCTCACAACTATCACAATTCATGGATTCTCTCTCTCTCTCTCATCGTCTGTCTCAGACTCCAACATATCTCATCCCGTGCACCAAATGTCCCCAGGGAAAGTGTGGGTGAAAAGAACCCTCCAGCACTAAAATGAATTCACACAGAGAATTGGTGAAAAAATATGAAAATCGTATTTTCCCCAAGACAAGAACTCCATTTCCAACCTCTCTCACAAACCCTTAGGGAATGTCTACAAAATACCTTCAAGAGGCTGTGTTGGGAGAATAAGTCACATCTATTGGACACTAAACCCAGGGACTCCACAGAGGTTTTATTGTATATTATAATTTTGATTTCCATTAGTTCCTTGTATTCCAGAGGCAACAATTCCCTGTCTTATTCCCCTGTCCTGTTGTCCTGATCATCTTGTTTTAGTCCCTTCTGTGAATACTGAACATCTCTCTTTTTCTGAATTCCTTAAACAGCTTAGGTGAATGTGAGCAGTTTGTCTCAACCCTGTTTTGCTTGAAGGTTGCTGCTCCCCCACCAAAACTGAAGGAAAGCTTCTGTGCAAGTCTCATTTTTTTTTTCTCACAACCACATTACCTGTTCTAATAAAACTTTCCTTGCAGACCTTATTTCACTTATATCCACAGATGGTGTAAATTAAAGAAACAATAATATCACATCCTGGGGAAGAGAGCAGTGAGCTCTTTTCCCTTCTCTGAGCACCGTGCTGTGCAAACACACGTGCCTATATGGATATATACGTGTATTTTCAGTGGCCAAATGGAAATGCAGGTGCTTTAATCCAGAACTTGTGGCTGAAAAGCTCCAGTTTTGCTTTTGTGAGTATTGCTGTGGCGTGTGGACAAACACCAGTCACTTTCAGCTGCGTTAGTGAAAGCACTTTTTTGTTAAAATACAGGAAAAGAGTGCCCAGAAATGGCTGACACTGTGTGGGTTTGGGTACTGAAGGCATTGCTCTTCTCCAAATGCTGCAGCTGCTCACTGAAAACCTTGGGGCGTCTGTGCTGTGACTCAGCATCTCTGTTTTAGGGGTTTTAATTTCCAAAATTATGTTGATAACTCTTTCAAAAAAGGGCTGGTTACACAACAATCTAGTGAAATTTCAAAGACAACAGCTAAATGCTAATTTTTAAAATGTAGGAGAAATATTTTTCAATAATTCATGGTGTTAAATAATGAGCTTATTTCAGGAAAATTTTCCTGAAATTTTTTTAGATGTAATAGGGTAAAAATTCCCTTGGTATATTGAGAGCTCTGAACACAGCAAATTATATATATATATATTTATTAGAAAACAAAACTACCTGTTATTTTTTAAGAGCAAAGCGTGGTACCTTTATACAAAAGACAATGGCAATATGGCTCACTGGAGATTATAGGACTTTCTTCAAACCCATGGAAGTAAATATTACTTAAAGGAAATTAGATGTTTATCAAATCAGAGCTGGAATTTAGCCTCCAAAAAATTCAGTTTTTTTCTTCATAGGATTGTTTGGAGGAAAATGGTTCATACAAGTGGGAAACTTCCTAAATGACTTAAGGTTATCTCAAAAGTCATTCCCTGGCTTTAGTTTAAAAGGATGTTTTATTGGAGGTGTGTTGCTGAAATGACAGCTCTATAAAGTTTCATATTTCAGTTATTTCCTGGGCTCTGTTTACAAGTAAAAACGCCTTGATATGTTGGTGGGGCAGAATGAGGATTTTACTGTCAAAGGTTTTGTGACAACTTTTCACTATAGGCACAAGGATAATTTAATTTTTGTTATTTGTTAGTCAATATTTGTGAGTCACCCTTTTTAATTAGGATTCTTTTTTGCTTTTGTCCTTTTTCTGTCTGGGACTCTTAGATGAGCAATTGCCATGTATCTTTAGAAGGATATCATAGCAACGAAGGCATGGGGAAGGCAAAAAGTGAGAAAGTACAGTCCAGCAGTTTGTTTTAGCAGAGGTTAATCAATGGAACTGCAGCTTCGATCGCAGAGCCTGAATTCATTTCTTGTATTTGATTTTCCCTCCAGCTACCATTACAATTTACTTTATATTAAATGACTTCTGATGAGAAGATGACTTTAACCTCTTTTCAGTCCCGTCCATTCAGTGCATTATTGTGGACTGTAGATTAAACAAAACCTACCCTGACAGAAGTAAATTTAGGCAATGTTGTTTCATTTTGTGATGCCAGAGTAACTCTTCGTTACCAAGTACCTTTCTTCATTAGCTGAACTGGATGTAATCTGCTCTGAAGTGTTTATTTTATCCTTGTATGGACCCATAAAAGATTTACAGAAGAATGAAAAATATCATTGGCACAAAAAATGTAATGAAAGCCTTTTCCAGGACTGAGGCACACAATTTTATAATATCCAATATTTTTTTCCCTGCCTTCCTTCTCCAAGGAATTGTATCTTTTCCCTCACGTGTTTCATGGAAGCAGAAGATTGCAGAAATAGTCAGCTGGGTCTGTATTTTTTGTGTTCACTGGTCAAACTGCTGAGTAACCTGCCCCTTTGAGGTGGCTCTTCTAATTTTTCACTAGATAACTGCCAACAAGATATTTTTTATCCCTGTACAAGATGACGATGATGATGATAAAAGCATTCACTACATGGGACTGATAAGAAATAAATAATCTCACAGATGAAATATATAGCCTTTCCAAGAGGAAGGATTATCACTTGTCTGAAGTAATACTGGGCAAAGCGATCAGTTGAGACAAGATAATCTGTGGGCCAGCAGTAGGAAGTGTATGGGATCCAGAATCACCCCTGGGCAGTCAGAGAGAAGGTGTAGGACACTTAAGTCAAGAAACACGAGTAGTAGCAGGTTTTTTGGAACAACCAGTTAAATCTCTGCTGTGACTGGTTGTCCTCGAGGAATGTTGTTGTGCTCCACCACCCAAGGAACGTTGTTGTCCTCCACCACCCGAGGAATGTTGTTGTGCTCCACCACCCAAGGAATGTTGTTGTGCTCCACCAGTGGGACCCAGCTGTGGTTCCTTGCAGTTTGCAGCTCCAGGAAAGCTGCCTGTCCCTCTGTGCCATGGTCTGCTCAAGGAAAGCAGAGCTGGGCTAGGGAAGGGCAGAGGTTCCTGCCGTGGCTGGTGTGAGAGCAGAGGTGTTGTGTTCCATCTTCTGCTTTGCTTTGCCATCAGCTGCCAGCCAAGAAATGGAGTGGAATCCTCCTGTGCTGCATTTGTTGCTCCCAGCCATTCCTACCTGCTCCTTCATTTCTACAGCTGCACTTTGTCATCTTGCACCTCTTGGTCTCCCATCACAAATTCTTCGTTTCTTGCACCCATTGGCAGAGACGAATTTATTCCTTCCATTGCCTCTTGGCATTTAGTTCATATTCTACTCTTATTCTCTGTGTTTCTTTCTTACCTGTGAATTTATTTTCCTCAGATTTTTATATAATTTTCTTTTCTTGCTCTAAGTTGGCACAGCTGCCACCTGACTTTTCTTTGTGTGATGTATCTTTTTTTCTCTATTCTCATGTTCTGCAGTGTGTGAAATGCACTGAACTGTGGAGTTGCCAAGAAGCATCAAACAGTGAGGAAGAGATAAAAGTATTGAACTACAAGAGTGTACTTTAAGCTCTGTGTGCTGCCACAGACAGGACTGGTTCCCTGTTGTACAGCTCTACTTGTGTTGTATGTTTTAGGACTAATTATGGCATATGTTGCTCATTCATTTTTGCTTTCTTGGGCATACAATCCAATTCCACCTGGGAGAAATGTTCTTTCTGAACACACTTTTCACCTGTAGGGTAGTCCCAGAAAACAAAAGCAGTGAACCTGAACAATTTAAAATCCTAGCTTTGTTTGAATAACATACCTTCTAATAGTGAATGCATTTTAAAACTTGACTTTGGTCAAATGCATGTATTAGTACATTGGTAGAAAAGTTTATTATCAAGGGTTTGTGTTTTGCTAGAGTGCCATTTGCATAAATATTTCTAAAGCATGATTTTAGAGTTTGCACAGACTTTTCCCATCCTTGTTACACTTTAATCCTTGCTTTCCAGCCAATTTAGAAAAGGAAACCTACTACAGTCAAAGCACTACCATCACTCTAAAAATTAGTCTAACTTGTATTGACTGAAAAATTGAGACAGAGCTTGCAATAAGAACACTTTTTTTATTGATGAGAAGAATAATTTTAGAACTACACATATTGCATAAAAGCAGTTTTATTTGCCTTGTATTGTATACAAGATGCAAGGTTTAAAAGAGGTTTAAAAGAATAAGATGCAAGGAAGTTTTAAAGGAATAGCATCTAAGGTACAGTAGCAGAAGGCAGGAAATTAAATTTATTGCCAACTTTTTCCACTTTGGTCTTTCCAGAGGAAAACAGAAATTTTCTAAATGTACAAGAGAAACCTGAAAGGTTAAAACCCAACACTTCCCCCTCCCCCCATAGTTTGTTTTTTTTTTTTTAAAGAAGAGCTATATGTACTGCAGTAGTTCCATATGAAAAAATACAGGCATTTTTTAAAATAGATATTTTATATGTAGTTGTTAGGAATATGCACTTGCAAAGAAGAATTATGCAAAGTTAGAAGGCATAATGTGAGTTGTAAATGTGAGAAGAGAAAACTAGTGGGGTTCAAGATTATATAGGAAATGCAGCAGTGAGATCTGAAGTATTGCCCAGGCACTGAATGCCCCTGCCAGCCTCGAGGAGCAGCCTGTGCCCTGTACTTGTGTGTTCTGGATTGGCCTCATCAGCGATGATTTAGATACTCCGGGCTGTTAAACACTTGGGAGGTGACAAAAGCACACCTGAGCAGGTTATTGCTTCCTGCAAATGGAGAAACTCTGCCAAACGGAGCACCAGGGAGGAATCCTGAAGCGCTTGGAAGTGTCTTTAAGTTTCATACTCAGCTGGGTAACGATGGCTGTGGGCTGGTGTTTCACTGCTCGGGATGGTGTCAGTTCCCCCTGGGATCAGTTTTTGTCAGCTGCTGCTCCTGCCCAAACTCATCCCCAGCAGCCTGGTCCCAGCAGACCCACACACTTCCCTGCCTGCCTGTGCTGTTATCTCAGCCTGTGATTCGTCTGTGTGAGCCACCTCTAGCAAGTCACTTCATCTGAAAATCACTTTTCCCACTTGGGGAAAGAGTGGTGCCTAATTCATAAGCTCACTGCTCAAAGTTGTTGCGAAGCAAAGTTAAATGAGGAGGTCCGTAAGAACTCACTACGCTCCATTTACTTGGCAGAAATGCATCTCATTTTTGAGAGAGCCCTTAGTTGTAGGAGTCAAATTTGGGCAATTCAGCCCTCTAATTCTCACGGAATACCAGGCAGTGCCCTTTTTCATTCAGCAAATTTCAACTGAAGTTGACTACCCGGCCATTTCTTTCCTCTTCCTTTCCTTCTGAGACCCTTTGTCCCCCTTCCCTGACCCGTGTCCCCCAAAGGCCAGTTCTGTCCAGCAGCATTCAAGGTATGGTTTAACATTTCCTGTAGCTGCTGCAGAGGCAGAGTTGCTCATCCTGCAGGTGCTCAGCTCTGTGGTGCCACTGGAAACATCAAATCACAGATGTGACTCCGTTTCTTTGCTGACCATGGTCTCCCTTTGCCTCTCAGAAGTGTTTTCTACTTAGGTGCAGTTTTAAAAGTAAATTCAAGAATGGGTTGAAAAAGTCAGTTTTTTCCAAGTTTCCCACGTGGCAAATCCCAGGAATAAAAAAGTTCTTTAGCTTGCACGCCACCATTCTCTCTGGTTCTTCTTGGTTTCCATATTTGTAGAATGATCATGGATATAGACAGTGCAACAGGAATTTTAATTTCCAGAAGAAAGTGTTCTTTTCTATTCTGCACATGTTTTAATGGCTCCTGAGTCCTTCCTGAAAGTCTTCAGGGGAAAGATTTGCCTTAACACATACAGTAACTCTTTTGGACTTTTAGATATGAACTCCAGCAAGAACAACAAAAATCCTTTTAGTTGGTTTAAGTGTCTCAAGAAGCAAAGACTTGAACTTGACTTTTGTGTTCTGAAATACAAAAATGCAAATCTGCAAACAGCTTCTCACAAGTTTTTCTTTGGAAGTTGATACCCTGGGTCCGTATTTATTCTTTAAACTGCAGTAGCTAGCAACAGAAGCTGTGTAGGTGTTCAGGAAAAGAAAAACAGATTACATTACAAAGCGAGATGCACACTGTTTGAATGCATCAATAATTCCCTTTTTCTTCTCTTTTTGCAGCAGTCCTGAAAAAGATGTAAATATATTCTGCAATTTAGACTAGAACTGTTTATGGCAGATGTACATTAATATAAAACCCTCTTCTTCATGCACACTTGGATGAGCCAGATTTTTTACAGAAATAATTGGGCTAATTAAAATTGAGTGAATGTTTTAATTTCCTTTAAATACAACAACATATTTTCTACCTGTATCAACTCTATGCCTAGCTTGCTTTGAGATACTGGAAAGAAAGCAAAAGAACTGACTATTACATGTAAGGAGCTAAAATTTTCCCAGCTCTTTAATATTTTTTAGCTTAAAATGCTCTGTTCAGTCAAAATAGTCTCGTCCTAAACATTTCCCCCTCTCTTTCTACATACAATTCCAGTCTTTATTGTGCACATAGAATGGACATTATTTAGGTTAATGGCAACCTTGGCATACACAGTGATTTAATTTGTGTGTTCAGTAATGACTAATTGGGCTTTAATAAGGGACAATTCCTTGTCAATACATTTCAGATTTTTATGCAGGTTGGAGACACTTGGCTTGCTTTGTGTTCTTCCTTGGGATCGAGGCCTTTAATCTCGGAAAATGGAAACTTTGCTTTCTCCAGCTGCACGCTAAATGAAAACAGATTCACTCCTTAATTGCACTTTTTTAAAATTGTTTTGTCTTTCTGCATTTAGTAGTGGATTAAGAGGATACTCAAACACCTATTGATTTCAAGGAATACTGTATCACATACTCATTTATATTGTGCTAGGATCTGTTTTTTCTTACAAAGTCACTCTCCCTGCCCATCTTTTCCACCTGTACGGTGTCTTCACTCAATATCACCCAACTATCACTTCACAGCTTTCATCAGTCCTGCTCTGCTCCTAGCATTATTCTTTGTATTTTTCCTCAATATTTGCTGCTAATGATGATTACCTGAGTCCTGGTCTGTGTGGGAGTTTTCTAACTCTCATTAATGACTTTTCATCTCTGTCATGAATCGTGCTGTTAGTGTTCAATAAATATGAGCAAAATAGAATTATACAAGGTCTTTTTTTTTTTTTTTCTAACTGCTGCAACAGGGATGTAAATTCAGTTTAAAGGGTTTGTTCAGCTCGCTGGGGTTGAATGCTTGCCTGTTAAGCTCAGTGGAAGTTTGCCATTTTCTTCTGCAGAGCTGTGATTTCCTTTGCTGTTCCCTCCACCACCCCCTTTCTTTTCAAATAAATTATCAGTGTGATTCACCCCAGCATGCTCCCTGGAAACCCTCACTTTCCTCCTTCTCCTCTTTACTTACATTTTGCTGTTCTCTTCATCTCCAAAAGCTGTTGAGAGCTTCCCTGCTCTGTGTTACTGTTTATATCAGAACACCCCACAGCTTTTCTCTGTCTTGTCATTAAATTTAGCAAGACTTGAGTATCTGTCCATCAGCACAGTGCTTTATATTGTATGTCTCTGTGAACAGGGAGACTGTTTAGGAAATACTTCTCTTAAAGACAAATATCCACAACTAAGTATCTCTGAAAGTCACTTGGATCACTGTGGAATATTGCTTAGGTTTGTGCAGGGTCCTCTGAAGAGATTAAGGCTTCACATGCAGAGACAAGATACTTATCTGCACTCACAGCAAAGTTTTGTAGCCTCTCAGTTCAGATTTCCGCAGTTTTCTTCTTCAGACTCCTGTCTGCATCACTGCTCAGTGAATATTCTCCTGCTAAGATCAAGATGTTGTTGCTCACGTTGGGGAGACAGAAGAAGACACACCAAACCAAAATATATCCTGTCACTGGGGAAAGCTAAACAACTAAATAGAAACTCTGCTTCAAGCTCCATTGCAGCTCAGCATTTCTGTTTGGATGGGAGGGAGTTCTGTATCCTGAACATCTCTTTGAAAGGCCTCGGCAAAAATGCTTCACATCATGGTAGAAATGCCATGGATGAAAAAGCAAAAAATTGCATCAGTGCAGAATGAAGACATGCAGCACCTCATCTGGAAAGTGCTGCAAAAACAGGGACTGCTCCTTGTGGGGCTGAGAGCTGGGACTTTGAAAGGAATATACAGTCCAAGTCACTGTTATTTTCTCGGTTTTTTAAAAAAACCTTTATGAACTTAATTTCCCTTTTAATACTGATGCTATAGATATGAAAAAAAAAAGTCTCTTACTAAATTCTTCTCTATGGAACTGTTGCTATCTCTAGGAGCATTTTTACAAAGAAATCTTATAAGAGAATCTTCACATTTTTCATTCGGCAATGTAATACACTAAACCTCAGGAGATATTAAATGTGTGTCTGTGGGAGAATGCAGTGTTCCTTGCATAATTTAACCAGCATTATTACTCAGCAGCTGCCTTAAAGGAATAACAATTTCAAAGCTCTTTTGCTTGTTCTGCATTCTGTGATGTGGTGCTTTACTCCATCCTTTACTAGTTAAATGAGAAACCTTAGGAGTCTTGAACCAGCACTACTGTTGCAGCACAAACTGCACAAGGAGAATGAAAGCAGAGTTCTATCTGGGCCTTCAATTCAAGAAGTTACTGAAGAGAAAAATGTGTAATGATATCAGAAATTATTTTTTTTCCTGATAATTTTCCTTTAGTATTCAGTGCAGGCTTCTGGAAATGTATTTCTGTAAATCAAACACGATGGGTAAGAACTTAACCATGGCAGATTTCTGTTAATCATTCCTATTTTTCCGTTGATCCTTAGTAAATTAACCTTATGGCAGCACTCAAGGCAGTAGAAATCCTCCCTGAGAATCTGAAAAGCTATTACCAGGTACCTGATGATCTTTTCTCCACTGTGTGCAACAGAGTATTCAGGGAACAAAATATATTGGACTTTTCTTCTTTACTGTCATTTTTGATCCACTTTTAGTGGACATGGCAGAAGTCTGCAGAGTTGTGTGTGCTCGAGCTTATGTGCTCAGTTCTCTGTGTGGATTTGATGCATTTATCTGTATTTGAGACAGGCTGGAGGTATTATGCTGTGAGATGAATAATCTGCTTAAATAATAAAGCACCGGTAAGCGGCATTGAAAGCAATGAATGTCTTTCTTTGATGGCCATTTCCTATGTGGCCTGAATAATATTGCTAAGAACTGGCAGCCTGGCATTTCAGGCTCAGAGGAAATTTCTTCTGGTTTTGCAGGGCGAGTTTGTCAGGTATGATGTGACAACACCTTTGTAGGGAATTGAATGATTACTTTGTGCTGACAATTTGGCTGGCTATGAAAGGAGATGGTATTGACTCTAGTTTAGGTCAGTATTTTAGGTCTCTGTGGGAGCTGCTGTCTGGGTTTTAATTTTGAAGTTTAATTTACAGCAAGGCATGTTCATTCTATGATAGCTTTTACACTAAGGCTTACAAAAGGGAAAGAAAAAACATTAAGGTAGAGTTGACATGATGGAGAAGCTGTACCAGCAAAATATTGCATTTGTAGAAACTTGAGAGGGAAATGCAGAGGCAGATTAGAAGAAAAATATTAAACATGATACAGTTGCTGAGTGAAGGAGATGGGTGGAGGTTTCTCTGCTGAGAAATAGGTAGAGCTTCATGCAGAATAATTGAGCTGCTTGAGATCAGCTGAAAATCTGCTCATAAAGCTTGTTTTTCTCCTGTGTGTTGTAAACTAGGCACTGAGGCCATGGGTGTTACACCTGCACAGGTGATAAAGGAACCACCACCTACAGAAGACACTGAAGTCACAGGGAAGCTGTGGGTGGCCCAGAGCACAGGAGTGAGAGGCTTGTGCTTTATTCCTTAAAGAACTGGGTGCAGGAAGTTAATAAAATATTAACTAACTAGAAGGGGCCTTTCCAGTCTTCTGGATTAACATGTGCAACTTTAAAACCTCCCTATATTTGGCCTGCTAGGTTTTTGTATGATTTCTAGACCTTGGTAAAAGCGTTAAGTATTAAATAGTAGCACTGCTCTGAGGGATGTTAACAGGCACAAGAGTTTTGTGCAGCTGAATGGCATCCTTTGTTCCTGATTACTCCACTTTGCTACTCTTTTGCATGACTCAGTTTGCAATTGTGTGCCTTTGAGGGTGTCTGGATGATTTGAACGGTGATGAAGGTGCTATTGTGAGGAGTATGTGGGAGTAGTCATCCACAGGAACATTTAAAAATATATATATACACACCATCTGGTGCAATGAGGTGTATTTCAAAGGCAAAATATTTGCTCTTTGGAAGTGTCTCAGAGTTAAGAATATTATTTTTTTCTTCAGAAAAGATGGTTTGGCAATTTCTAGAAAGAAATTCTTCATTCGGGGAAGGCACCTACCCAGGAGTTGGATATTTTATAGTTCATTTTCCGAACCCTCTCCATATTTTTTAAAAACTCTTTTAAAGTACCTATTCAAGAGCTGGAGAGTGCTTGAAGAATAGGATCATTAAAATTTCATACAAACATAATGCCATTTAGCTACGCCTTCTTGATGTTTGTTTATACAACCAGGATCTATGCGAGCTCTCATAGAAAATGTTGAATTGATTATCCCTTTTGATGGCCTTTTCAGAGCTTTCCAGCACAGATCCTCCAATCAGGATTCCCCTGTGTGAAGGCTTTTTGTATTCATGGCTCTACAAAACGTAGTATATTAGGTTATATGACCTTATGTTTTTCTTGAATTACTGGTAAAAGTACTATGAAATTGTATAGGGCCAAGAACAGATGTTCAAAGACCCCTAGCAGCAGCACCTCTAGTGAGCAATGAATATCTCACAATAACTTTCAGAGTTGTCAGCCTAGCATAGTAATGTGCACATTTAGCACATTTAAATGTGCCACTTTAATTCTGTGTAATGCTATTTTTTTATTAGAACATTGTGTGCTTCAACATTAAATGTCTCACAGAGAGATTTTTGTTGTCAACTAAAGCTGAGAGCAATTTTTTTTTTGGAGGAGGAGCCTTAAAAACATGTTTATAAAACCAAGGTGAATGGCACAATTTTTTTTCCCTTCCAATTTCTTTACTCACTTGGCAGCTGGTACCTGTTTTGCTCACGATCAAAGTCAACCCAATGAGTTGCAGGTACAGATTTCATTTGCTTTGCACTTCACAATTTTTGCCCAAAGAGTTTAATTTCTTAGTCTCCTGGAATTTCTGCAGTATACCAAGATGTATTGGAAAACAGATAATTCTTGTAGAAGACCTGAAATGTTTTGCTCGTTTTTAAAACCTGCCATTATTAGATGACTGGTTTTCTTTAATTACTGCAGGGATAAAACCCCCTTTAAATGAACTGTGTAGCATAACCACATATCTTCTGTTTTTCCAGACATAAACAGGAGTGCTTAGTGAATAATCATTTTTATGCATCTTTATTGATATTTTGAAAATCCTAATATAGTAATGGATGTATGCCTCACTGATAGATTCAATTTCCTTATTATGCCTCACTATTTGCTACAGGTTTTTTTTTTCTTTATTAGAGCTTGCCAGCTATCTTTTAAATTTAAGTTTTAATGCAATGCAATCAGGATTTTTTTTGCTGTTGTTTTAGAGGCAGACTTTTTGCAGTGCAGCTTTCCCTTTTATTCAGGATGGTTTTTAAAGTAAGTCAATCTTCTCTTGTAATAATGTGATTATAAACCTCATTTTTGTCCTGTGAGGATTAAGAAGTCCAGTTATCATTTATGTTTATGGATAGGCCTTGTTGGACATGAGCTGTGTCTGCACACAGTAAATGTAACCAGGCTGTGATTGTTTACACCTTCTTTAGGGATGTTTGAGTAATGGCAGCACCAGATAACTCCTATATGTCCTCCAGACGGATGGCATCTTGGATAATGCATTTTTTCCTCTCTTTATCATACATGTTAAATGCTGCTCTTTGATCTAAAGCTGGGCTCTGTACCCCACATTAATGATTGCTGCTGTCAGATAGGACTTTAATCCATTCCACGATGTCTGATGTGGGGATAATTTGGAGCAGTAAGACTTTCTCTCCTCAGCCCTAGCTGGGCTTGCTGTTCTCACTGGCTGGGCATAACTCTCCCACCAGATTTTGATAATTCTGACTTTTGTCTAATTTCTCCTCAAATGGAAGTTTTCTCTCTTGTTTTTGGATGGACTTCTGGCATTAGGCTAAGGACAACTGATGACTTTACTTTTACATCCCTCAATAATTTGATGCATTGTTCAAGGACTGACTATCAGCACTTCATTTAACCTTTCAATGTCCTTGCATTTTGGGGAAAAACTAATTCTCTCCATATTCGTGCAGCTAGTCAGGCATCTGGGGGATTATATATCCTCCTGCTGGGAGGTGGATTATCAGCAGATAAAGCATTTCCAGTTGCTCCAAGGTGATGTGAAACTTCCCTAAATCCAAACTGACCTGCAGCATTCCTGCCGGGCAAGGACTTTGCCTGCCAGATGGAGAAGTGCAAAGACGTTCATTGCACAGCTCAGGGTACCTAAATACCAGTGCACAAACAGGATAGAACCTCATAGAAACAGGAAGATCAAATCCCAGGATTTCACCCAGTCACCTGGAGTATTCCCTAGATATCACCTATTATGGGAAGGTGTAAATAATCCCATATAAGGCCACTAACCACAATCTTCCCGGGCCATTGGTCAAGAAGGTCACTGACCCATGGTCCTCTTTTCCAGCCCATCTCAGGTGCCCTGGAAGTGTTTCCATGGTTACCACCGGGCCTAGGGAAGATGCTTTTGTAGGCCTGCAGGCCTGCTCTTCTAGAACACCCATGGTGGAACCCAACACCAACCCCTCACAGGGAGGCTGCAGCCCTTCTCCCTCCACTGGACCCAAAACAGCACCAAATTTCTGCAGCCTCACCTGGGGCGGGGCTGAAGTGGAGGCTCAGCTGCTTCAGCCCCTCTCTCCTCACGGCAGCGCTCCTGCACCTCTTTCCACAGTGGCTTTTGATTGCTACGTGGATGACTGGAGTTAAGTGATGCAAATAACTATTCCAGTTTCTCCTACTTAAATTGCTGCTCCTGATAGAGCCCATTTCAGTGAAGTGTTTTTGTAACTGCAGAGCTGCGCATGCCTCCTCTGCAGGCCGAGGAATGCCAGTGGGAAAATAAGTGTGTTAAAATTATGTGAAACTTCTACTCTGTATCTGGAACAAAAATGTGTTTAGCCCAACTGGGCGCAGGATTTGGCCCAATATCCATTACCCATGAGGTTGCAATGGCTCCTCCAGTCTATGTCATAAATCTGTTGATTATATTTCTTTGGAAAGGAATTACTGCTTTAGTCAGACATGAATCTCTCGTCAGATTTTATTAGCTTTATTTACATTGCTACTTGGATTAAAAAGAGCAGTTAAATAGCATGAATTAGCAGTTTATCAAATTTAAGTTTCCATGGGCCAATAATTTCCAGGGCAAGCTGACTTGTGCTCTGCCTTTCACACTCCCTAGCAAGAAGTTAATTCTGGTTTGTAAACAACAGCAGTGGAGGGAAAACCAACAGAGGCTGGCCCTTTGTGCTGTGCTTTTGTTAGGGGTGAGTTTTTCCAGCCTGGTTGCAAACCTCTGGAAACAGGGGTTGGTACCAGTGGGACCCAGGGCTCCCCAGCCAGACCCTCGTCACATCTGGATGTGGGTGCTGCACCCTGTGCAGTTGCCAGGGTGATGTTGGCCCCATCAGCCACAAACACTGCTCATGCTCCTACTCACAGGCTGTGCCAAGTGCCTCAGAGAGCAGGCTTTGAATACTAGAAGTAGTAATATGAGTGGTAATACTCTTACCTGTATGTAAAAAACCCAAAAGTTGTCAATGGTGCTGCAGTGCCCTGCTGGGAGTGCTGCCCCAGGTGTGGCAGCCACCGTCTGCAGAGTTGGAGCTGAGGGATCAGGAGGGCCTGGGGGACCCTACACCTTTCTGTGTTTATGTCTTTCCTCTTGTAAAATGGAAATGGGGGAAATTAACCATTGCTTCAAGTGGGGTGTGTCACACCAGTGTGTGTCTAGTTCAGCAGAACTCCACACTCTGGGATAACAGCAGAGAATCTGGGGATAATCAGGAATGGGGGAGTGTGTTTTTACTGAAGTGTTAGCACGATCTGGCAAAGTATCCAGGTCAATGCAGTTCCAGGATCAGCACATCCTGTGGGCACCCTTTGCCCCCCACCTTTGTTTACAGACAAAGAACAACTTCTGAGATGGCTTTCAGCCCCCAGGAGAACAAATTAACTGTTCAAACAAATGTGTTTTCCCTTCAGTTGCTAAATTGCAACCTGTCTGGTGACAAGGAAGATCTCTCTACCACTGGCAGTAGTAAAGATTTTTAAATGCTGAATGTTAAATTCTTATTAGTTTACCTGAACTCGAGCACCTGTTCACCTGGGAGCCCTTGGAAGGAAACATTTCACCTGAGCATTATGGCTACAGAGACGTGCTGAGCTCCCAACAGGCCCTTGGCTGTGTTTGACCCCCTCCTTGCCTCCCCTCCTGCTGACTGAGGTTTTTGCTGTGGAGAAGTTCCCTGTCCCTGCTCGACAGCTTTGTTGGAGGCTTTTTCTGTTTCTGCCCTGGCAGCACCCTGTGGTGTGGGCTCGGCATCTTGTCAGTGCTGGGGGTCAGCCTGAATATAATGCACAGTGCCTGCAGGGCTGCTCTACAGGAATGTAAAATACCGTGCTGTCAAAATCCATTGTTGCACTTGGTGCCAGCCTTTGTCAGCTGGTCTTTGAGTGCCACCAGTGCTGCACATAGCTATGTAATACAGACGTGGAATTAATGATTATTTTCCATAAAAAGGAGGGATGACACTACTTATTTATTTCTGTGAATGTGAGTGATCTCCCTTTTCTGATAGTAGTATTCTCAGTGAGTGCTGAAGCACTTTTGCTGTGCAGTAAGTTGAAAAAGTGGATTTGGAGAATGTCCTGTGTAAAAACACATCCTGACTCCTTTGACCTACACACTCTATGAAGGTGTGATTATTAAAGGTGCAGACCAGCTCTGGAAGCAGATCCGAGCTGGTACATGAGGCTTTGGAGCAGATTTCTCTTGGAATATTATCCAGGACCTTTCAACCACAGGTTGTGCTGGTGACCTCCAGCCACCAGCAGCTGGTATTGCACAATTGCATTTATGTTCGGGTTTCTCTGTTCCTGCTTCAGCGTTGCCTGTCAAAAAGCCCAGCTCCCATGCTGGGAAAATGACTGGATGGATTTGTCCTAAAGCAGGCACCAAAGCTTTTGTTCATGGGCTGGCTGTCAACAAAATGCTGAGACAAGCTGGTTGACACTGGAGTTTCTGTCCTGGAGATCAATTGCAATAGGAATGCCATGGCAGAATGAGAGCTTTGCACTCTCATCTGCCCCATAAATTGCTGTCTTTACATGTTCTGCTTGTCTATTTTACCGTCTTATAAAATTCGCTGTAATCGCCATCAATTGTTCTTATTGCTTCTGGAATGTGCTGTGTAACATCCAGTGTTGGGGTTTTGAGCACTGAGCATCCCTGAGGGGAGTTTGTAACCTGTGTGAGGGTGTGCCCTGGTGAACCCAGCCACAAAAAGGGCGTGCAACAAACTCTCTGAATGAGGACAAAGTGTTCAAATTGAAGATGAGGACTGTGTAGGGAGGTATATAACAAAGTAATCCTGTTACTGATCTTGTCATCTGTGATGCTGCTCAGCCACAAGATTGCTGTTCTCAATAGCTGGAGGGTTTAGTGTAGATGAGGCACAAATGGAAATAAATAGATATGCATTTAATATCTAGATATTAGCATCATGTTTTCTGTGTCTTCTATTTGATTGCAATCTCAACAGCTAGTAATCTCAATCTCTTTTTTTTTTTAATGAAACATCCACTTTTTTCCTTGTATTGCTCTGCCATCTCAGTCTGTGTAGTTTTGCTACTGATAATAAATGTGCTCGTGTTATTAGTTCCTTGTATTTTTACTTCTCTGAGTAAAACAGAACAAGAAAGTCAAGCAAAGTAAAAACATTTAGTGCCTAACAGTGGTACAGAAAGAGTGTACACACACCTCCCTAGCTGGGTGATGATATCTCAGTAGCAAAAAGAGAACAACTGCCAGCTACAAGTGAAGAGGCAGAAATTACAGCAACTGCTGAAAAATCACTGAAATTAAGGACCTGCTCGTTTAGTGTGATTGGAGCATGTAAATATTAACTCTAATGATGACAACACATAAATTGGAGTGCTCAATAAAATTTGAGCACATGAAACTGAAGTGCCACAACCTGCTTTATTGATAAATTTTAGTCATCTGCATTTAATTTGCCACACTATTTACATGTGCTTCCTGTAGTTTGTTATAGTAGAATTTCCATAAGGAAGCCATTAGTCTTCCAAAATTCACACTAACAGGTAAATATATACCAAAAAAATTCTATATGCAAGATATCCTAAACTTGGAAGATATTTAGGATTATGAAATTCTTGCATTTAACTTGTCCTGTAACAGTCTCTGGCTCTGCAGAGAAGATGGAATATCCAAGAAAACAGCAAGATAGTTACAAGGTGAAAGATTTCTGACATAGTCAGCTTTCATTTATTAATCAATAAGGATATTAAAGAGAGGCAAATACCTCTCAACCAGCCAAAATGTAGTTCATATAAATAGATCCTAAACCTTATAGGTCTAATCTAATCTGCAGTGAATGCAGGACTGTAAATGATAACTGATTGAGGTGAAAGTATCTGGTTTTTTTAATGACCAAACAGGATTTGGAGTCTTTCTATAGGCCTTAAATTTTTCAGGACTGAGCTTTATATATGCAGTATTATAATGCTACCTTTTGGTTCCTGACATTCTCCCAAGTGCAAAGGCAATAATTGAGCTGACATTTTCACTGTGAGGTTTCAGCAAACAAAGAGCAAAAATATCACAAAAGTGAATCAACAATGAGAACACTTCTTAGATCATTCAAGCAGCATCTTTAAAGACATTGTGCATTTTGTTTGGGCAGAAGTCTTTGTGTTTTTTAAGGCTTCTAGATCACAAACATTGGTATTGAAGAAAATTTTTAATCTTAAAATTGAAAGAGTTAATTTTCCAAGTTATTTCCCTCATTAGCATGCCATTCCTTTTATGAATGATGAGCAGATGTAAGTGTGAGATTGCCCTGCATGATTAGAGACTTCTAGGTAATCTTTGTAACATAAAATCTTTCATCTGACTTTTAAGATTTAAAAATATCTACAAACATGAACATCATTAGCAAAATTGCTTTTTAGGGTTCCTAAAGGGCAGAAGAGCTGTCTGTCCAGGTCAGTGACAGTTTTCTGTCAGGAGGCTGAGGCCTGGGTGCTGCCTGCTTGGCAGGGTTTCCAGCAGTGGCAGAGTAACAGAGCAGTTTATCCTCGCAGATGACAAGGTTTGCTCATATTAGCTCATGATTTAACAAAAGACAGGCAAAATTATGGGGACCTTCTGTCCTCTTGTCAAAGGCCTCGTACAAAAGGGACTTTTTGCATTGAAGGTGAGGTGTTTTGAGAATTCATAATTAAATGCCAGACTGGAGTGGGCAGAGCTATACGAAATAAAAATGAAAACTCCCTGTACGAAAGGAACTAAGAGAGGATTTTTATAAATCACTGAAGCAGCCACTTGTTGACAAAATATGAGCACAATCCTGTCATTTTGCAAACATTCACTCATCCTATTAAATGATGGTAGAATACTTTGTATACAGCAATCTCACTAATGATTGCTTTTTTAAATTAATTCAGGTTTCTCATGTATGGAGATGTATTATTTGCTCATCCTCAAATGTAAAGAGTTAAAAATCTTTCAGCATCATGGCAAACAAAGAGAATTTCTTGGTTTCTCCCATTTCAATACTGCAGCCTTTGAAAGTGCTCCGAGGTTTGCTGTGAGGAGGTGTTCTGTTCTGCAGCACCGAGCCACGTTGTTATTGCAAAATAAAGCTGCTGTCTCTTAAAAACCTAATGGAAGTGTGGGATAAATAAGACAAATCACTGACCTGCTTGATCTTTAAAGAGCTGGGAAGAGCTCCGTACAATTCAGGATGAGATTGATTGGATTTTATGCTCTCAAATACTGGGTGAAATACGTGGAAAATAATGTGACACAGGGGACTTTGGGGGTTATCTCTGTTTTCCTTCAGGCTATGCCTGAACAAAAGCAGTGCTTTCTAAACTACGTGTGTCTCTACTATTGGAAAAAAAAAACCAAAAAAACCTCACAAGGCTAAAACCAAAAGCAAAGAACATGTCAGACCCTTCAGATAGTACAAACAAGTCTGAAGTCTTGTGCAATCAGACTTGTAATGCCAGTCCTTGTCTCTGAGTGCAGATGTGGAGCGTGCCCAGAGTTTGTTGCCTGCTCAGTGCAGCTCTGTCACTGCTGAGAACACTGAGGCAGGCCTTAAAACTGGGCAAATAACAGGATGGAGAAAGTAATTATTCTGGAAGATGGGAAAGCTGAAGGAGAAAAAAAAGGAGCTAGAGGAGGAAGTAAATGGGAAGGGGAGAACAGCAAGAAATGCATAGGTGGGAAAGGAAGAATAAAATGGGGCTGGAAAATAGGAGAGGATGCAGAAGGGTACTGGGGAGACAGTAGGAAGGGTAAAGACAATAGAAAAGGACATGTGGGGTCATGTTTTCCTTCTTCCACAAGCTGTCTAAGATTATTGTATTATATTTCCTCAGATAACTATCCAGTGCTCATAACATCCACCACAGCAAAAGAAGTCAGTCAAATTTTCTTATTTATGCCACATAAAGGAAGGAATTTAATTTTTTAAAAGCTGGGGGAAAAAAAGGAACAATAAAGAGGAATTAGGATGTGCTTATTTATAAAATCCCTCCAGAGTCCAACATCTATCACATGCTATTGGAAAACCTCTTGAGTTCATCTGTTTATAATTGCCTTTAAGAGTTAAAATGTCTTAGCAAATGCTGATAACTTATGTGGTGACCACTTCTTGTTCAAGGGGATGTGTTCTGCCCCAGCCTGTGTGGAGGTGACTTGGGCTCTGGGTTAGCTGCAGTCACTTCATGGCCCCACGTCTTGGTCCCTGGAGATTTGCAAAATGCAGTTAATGCTGACATCTGTAACCAGTGCCTGGAGGGTCTAAGACCAGAGGCATTGAAAGTCTATGAAATTACAGGATCATCCTCTTCTGTGCCAGTACTGAGTAGCTTCTTGCAATAAGTTTTGTTAGGAAAGAACAGGAAATATTAATTTAGCCATATATCCTTCAGTAATTTGAAAACTAAACCCACTTCAGTGGGCTCTGGATAGCTTATTACTCTGTGGAGGTTAAATAGATGTGTTTTCTCTTTAGCTTCAGCATTTCAGCTTCTGTTGCTGAGACCAGCTGAATGCCCTGAAACTTGCAATTTCCCTTAAAGTGTGTAATAAAACCTGTGCAGGACAATTGTGCTGCAATATAGAATATTTAGCTTGGGAAAGCTTGCCTGGCTTTGATGTGGTGCAAGAACCTGAAAAATCCTTTCCTTAAAAATGCAAGAAAATTATTGAGGATGTGAGACACATTAAAATACTTAGGCCAGATTTAGAGAATCCTTGCCAAAAAGTTCACTTGTCCTTGTGAGGAAGGCAGAGTTCAGGGCTGATTACAGAACTGGGACCTGCCCTTTGGCAGGTATTCCATTCCTACAGGAATTCCATGGTAATCAGCAGGGCTGGGTGCAATAATTCTGGTTTTGGTGGGTTTTGTGAGTGTGTGTTTTATGCACAGCTTTGGGAAGGGACGTGTTAGCGAGTAATAAGCTTTACTTTAGTACTAGAGTGTTGAAAACTGCTTTTGGGTGTCTAAAATGTATTTTTCTCATTCAAATTTTATGTTGATATTAATATTTAAACCATATCAGCTAGCAAGAATGGTTTGAATGAACAGAATAGAAAGTCTTGTCTAACCATGGAAGAAAAATGCTTTAAGTTTTGTCATTTTAAGGCTTTTCTGATAATGCATATTATTTTGTCATGTTGTTTTACTTAGTCATTTTAATAGCTAATTCAGTGTAGTTTTTGGCATGTGGTTTTCAGTTAAAATTAAATTTATTTAACATTTCATTGTATTCAATTTCTTCAATAGCTAATTCAATGTGTGTTCAAGAATAGTAAGAAACTTATTTATTGTGTGCGGGGTCATGTTTTCCTTCTTCCACGAGTTGTCTAAGATTATGTATTATATTTACTCAGACAAGTATCCAGTGCTTATAACATCCACCACAGTAAAAGAAGTCAGTCAAATTTACTTATTTTTGTCACATATAGCTGGAAAAAAGCTCGTGTTACAGATCCTTTCATAAGTAAAAACACAATGGCCAAAGCCTGCACCAAACTGGGAAGTTTTATCGGATCTTCCTTCCATCACTGTTCTGTCAGTCTTTCTAAAAAAACTGATCTAAAGGTCACTGAAGTCAATGAAAAGACTCCTATTGACTTCAGCGGGTTTGGTTCACTCCCCAAATGCCAGTGAATAAATGTGGACTTTGCAAGATGCCTAGAAAATTAAAAATAAAAAAAAAGTCCTGGGAAAGATGAAAATACATTACAAAGTCTCTCTCAGCAGCCCAGTCCCAGGAGTTCAATTCCCATTTATGTCAAAGGAGCTCCAACTCTGCTTTCTCAGTTAACCCTGTGTGGTTTTTCTCATTTCAGCCGGAAAAATGATTGACAGAAACAATCAAGAAGTGTTTGTCACCTACCTTCATTTTGGTTTAGCTGTGAACTAAAAGCAATGGGGGATTTCCACTCATGACCTTCAATTATTGCATCCTGGAATGTGAAGCCCCAGCTAACAGTCATGGGCCAGAGTTCCAATGGAAGGAGACAGTTGTGGAGCTTTAGTTTTCCCTTATTCTTGATACTTCTTGGTTTTGTTTTTTTTTTTTTTTTTTTTTTTACA
>VZRO01001062.1:374732-390291 GCA_013397915.1 Daphoenositta chrysoptera
TTTTTTTTTTTTTTTTTTTTTTTTGGTAAGAACTAGTCCTTGCATTTGCAAGACTCTATCTTGTATCTACTTCTCAAAAAGTGGAGGTTACCAGCAGATTCTAAGTACCTTTCCATTTTTAAGTGCTTTTGGTTCATCTTTCAAGCCTCTAACATTCTAAAAATTCTCCTGTTCAAATGTAGCTTCAAAGGAACTTTCTGTGAGCACTGAACTTTTGGGAAAAATTGTTTCCACTAGCACTTTATCACAGAATAAACATTCACCCCAGCATAAAAAATAAAACACTGTGGGTATGACAGTTGTAGAGTCTTAGAATCGTTTAGGGTGGAAAACATTAACTCAGCACTGCCAAGGCCACCACTAAACCATGTCCCCAAGTGCCACATCTGCATCTAAATACCTGCAGGGACAGTGACTTCACAGCTCCCCTGTCCCAATGCTTCACAACTCTTTTGGTGAAGAAAGTTTTCCAATGCTTTTCAGAACTCTCGGGGTTAATCACACGGTACTTTTCTCTGGAGCAAATTAAGCTTACATAAATATTTACCGGATATTTCAGAGTCTTTGCTAATTCCTTTTTACAGCTCGTTGCTGGGTGGGCTGAGAGACTTGTTAAAATAAGCCTGCAGTGAGATGAGTGGAGGCTGTTGGGCTGCTTCTGCAGCATTTGTGGTATCCCAGAAAACTTCCTGCTTTTTGTGCTGTTTGTTCATCGAGGCTGGACATGCTGTGATGCTCAGAAAATCCACTAAGCTCACGCTGGAGAGACAAAGCTCAGCTCGGAATCCTGCTTTTCTTGCCTGGTTGTGAAAGCCCTGACAGATCAGAATTCAGGTGAGGGCTGGAGGGACAGCACAGCTTCATCCTGCAGTTAATGAACTCCCCCAACACCAGCTCCTCACCCCTGTGCAGTGTGTGGGAATCCTGAAAGCAGAGAATATTTCCCTGCCTGTTTTGAAGGGTTCGACCCCCCTGGACAACACTGAATTTGACCTTTATCCATGGAGAAAACTGCCAACTCTTTGGGAAGTACTAGAATCTACTCTAGTGAGAACTAAATAATAGAATGTTATGTAAGGTTATCACAGGGTGAAAAATCTAAAGGTGTTGGGTTTATTAATGTAGTAAATAGATGAAAAGCAAAAACTTCAAAATGGAGGATTATTGTTGTTTCTAGACTTTCTTCTTCTTCTTCTTCTAATACTCCATATTCTGCAGTAGAAGATGTCTAAAAATTATTGGGTGAAAAATTCCGCAGTTCCTGTATACCTGACAAAAGCATTTGTCTAACATTGGTAGAAAAGTGAAAATATCTTTCGTTTTAAGGATTAATTGGATGATTTACCTTTAAGAAGGCTGTGTTATCTTGACAAGCAAGTATTCTACAAGCATTCTCTATCATTCTCTGTTGTGTGCTGTGTCTGGGTCATGCTGGTGACCTTACTTCTCTGATAACACTTAATAAACTATCTTAAAGCAGAGAGTGCTGAAAGCTTCTTTAGAATCACTCCCCCATCAGGGGAAAACCTGGCTTAGAGACACAGCTAAATTAGGGGCAGGGGTCCACACAGTGGATGAATTTGTCCCCTCTTGCTGTTTTCCTTCATCCTGGGGACCCATCAGCCTTTAACTGAGCTGCCTCTATTCAAGAACACCCAACCATGTGTTCAGAAATTGCCTCTGTGGTATTCAGGCTGTTGAGGAGAGTTTGTGTAGCACAAATGTGAGATTCAGGTGCTCCCTGAGGTTGCTGGGCTGGGTCAGTTTGAAGTCATGAGCTTTGCCACAGTCTCAGGAATAATAATGGTAAAAAATGATACAGGTTTTGGATCACCTCTCACTTGCAGCCACTAAACACTTGCTGAAAGCTCGGATTTTGTGTGACAGGCTACGCTGTTTTAAGGATTACTCTACCAACCTAAAAGTATTTCCTTCTAAAAGAGCATTTAGTGATATGAATTATGGCCCTTACATCTGGCCAATATTCTCCTGTTGCTTACCTGACAAAGCAGAATTTGGCTTGCTTTTAGTGGGGCTGTTTATTTTGTTTTTAACACAGTTTTGATCTTTTGTGTATCTAGCGGTTTAAGGGTTGAGGTTTTTGAATCTGGTGATGGTATTAGATAATTTCCAAGTTTCTGTCCTACCTTTCACTGGTATCACAAATGAAATTTGGTACCAGTAAATATATTTAAGTGGATACTTTATTTTTTCTGTGTGGTCTTTATGGAGGGGAGGTACCTGAAGTAACACAGGTGTTTTTCATCGAGGACGTCCTAAATTTACCATTTGTAAATGACTCATTAAATCAGAAATACACAATTGCCTTTTAATTTTGTACCTTAGTAATAAAATCTGGTAGTGGACTCCAGCTACTGTGCAGTGAAGGATGTGGGTGTTGGGAACATTGTTTGGCATTCAGGGAACAAGTTTAGCATTACTGAGGTATAATGCAAAAAAACCAGAACTTCGATTTTTTTTTTCCCTAGGTAAAAAAGGACATTTAGACTGACATCTTCCTACGTACAAAAGTATAGATAACAGCAGAGTGCCATGTTTCTATATATTTTGTAATTTTTATGTATTGTGTTTTTATGAGGTCTAAAAGGTTGGAATTATGTGCACTGCCACAACCAGAGATGAGTATGCGGCAGTGGAAAAAGCTTTTCAAATAATGGGTTGAAAAACACTTGTTTCCACCAATTTAATTTAACTACTGAAAATTTGACCTTTCGAATACAAAAAGGCAGTTATATTCTGTATTCTATGGCAGGTTTTCAAACAAACTTTTGTATTGGATAAATGTAAGAATAGGTAAACAGGTAAATCCAATGTATTTTGGTTTTTAAAGCGAGTCTGGGATGTTGTTTGGGCAATTGATAAATAGCATGGATAAACTTAACACTGACAGTGCAAAAGCCATAATAATAATCATCAATTAGGGTGCCATATTCAGAATTCAGTTGGAGAATACTGGATTATTTCCTACCATATTAACTGCATTTCATAATGTGCTGCCTATGGAACAGAATTGTATGTATGGAATACACTTTTATGGAATATCAAAGCAATCCAGCCCAGCTGCTTCTGTCATTCTGTGGTGGGCAAACACCAACAGATTTAAGGGAGAACACCAAAATAAATTTAATTAAAAGATCAAAACTCAAAAGAGTTAAAAGCAGGAGCAGACTCTATGGCTTTGCTATGGCATGAGCTATTTATGATAAAAATTATGGTTTTTTCTCATATTAGTTCAAATGGTGAGGGGGACATTTTGCCTTGGATTCAAATGCAGCCTGGCATGCAGTTTGTTGGCTTAGATTTATGTGGAAAACACTGGAAGCATCAGTTCACTTACTGATTATTTTCAAATGGCTTTAAACTATGTATATACAGCACTTTAGTTCATTGAACTCCTGTCAGCACAAACATAATATATAAGAAAATTGCTTCACTAGCATTCAATTATTCCAATTATAACCTTATTACATAGAATCAGCTTTTTGCTCACTGCAGTAAATAAATAGCATTCAAGGTTTGTTTATTTTTTTTCCTGTGGCAGTGGAAGCATTGCCTTGTTTAAGAAGAAAAGAAAGAAGCAGAGAGCATATCAAATATGCAGGGAAAAGGCTATTGAGAAATTTTAGTGATGTGGTAAAATGAAATGAGGGCTCATTTACTCCTGCATAGCTTTTCAAAGCTTGACTCTGTATTTAGGATTTGTGACTGCTATCAATTTACCATAACTTCTCCTGGTGTAGTCTTAAGGAAAAAAATAAGAGGTGAAATGCATGACTGGTGGAATATTTTAGGAAATGAAAGCTTCTACTTTTAGTTCATTGCTTTATTTCTGTACTCTTTCCTGCTTTACCTTGTAAGTTCATGAAGTGATATATAGTTACTAAATTACAAGGTGACTTTGGCAATGATAGCCCACGATTTTTGACTTCTGCTGATGTAGTAAGGAAAAGAAGATAGAGTTTTATGCAAGTGTCCTTTCCTCTGGTCAAAGTTACATCTAACTCTGTGCTAAGTTAAAGCTGGAAAGAACAACTTGTGGTTTAACTCTGTGATATTAAACAGTTGTACCAAATTACAGGATTTTTTATATTTAGCTCCTACCTTCTATTTCAAACAAGCCTGCTAGGCCTGTTAGGAGACACTACCATCTTTATAAGCCTTGCTTTTCTAATGTCTGATTGTTAGAGTGATAACAGTGTTTCTCCTCGGTGAGTATCCAAAAGTGTAGATATCTATCTGAAATATTGATGAAATTCCAGTTCTCCCATATGTAGATGTCATCTGTGGTTCCAGGGATTAAACAACAGCTCAAATCAAAACCTTGGTGATAGTGATAACAGTTCCAACAGTTTTTAGATCCTGACTCATCTCAGGTTTGGTTCTGATGCTGCATAGCACAGTATGGAGCAAAAAAAAAAAGATCCAAAGTGCACCTAAATTTAATGTGAGATTATTCATCCTTGATCAAAGCTGAAGGGAAAACTTAAAAGAAGAATCATGATATTTTAAAGAAAAATAGCAATAAGTTAGCTCAAACAGTATTGCTAAATAATGTCAGGTATTCATGTCAGGTATTTCATATCAAAAAAGGGGAAAAAAGAGGGTTTTTTAGAATAATTTATTTCCTTCCCTAATTATTATCAGGTCTTGAGCTGTCTAGGCTGAAGTTTACCTTTTTATCACAAATACCCCAACCAGTTACATCGCAGATGGTTCAAATCTGACCTTTCAGAAGCTGAATGGATACCTCTTAAAAAAAGACAAAATAGCCTGGTGATTCCAGATGGTATGTCATGATCACATTACCTGATCATTTTATAGGAAGAGCTGAATTTCTGGCAGGAACACCTCACACATGTCACTGTGCAGGCTTTGGCTGAGGCACAGCCTCGGGTTAGATGTTCTGTCAGTCAGGTGGCAGAGGTAAAACAAGTGGCTGGCACAGACAGGCACAGACACTGGGAAGAAGTGCCTTGTGCATATATATATATATATATATATGTATATATATATATATATATGACACATAGAGGCTCACATGTACACACAAAGTGCTACTTGTTAAAAAGTTTGGCTCATTTCTCTTACAGCTGAAAGTAATCTGAGTATGTTCATGATATGAAACATTTCCACATGGCTTTATAGACCCAGGATAGAACAGGGCAGTAATGAGCTCATATATTTATCCTATATGAATAAAGGGATGAGTGTCACCATGGATTTGTCGTTTTGGCTGGTTTTGGGGAAGGGGTTTGTAGGATCAGGTAACAATTCTGGCTGTACCTATGGTGCTGGTGGGCGTTTTCCTGGGTGGATAATGCACAACCACAGCCATGCCAGAGGATGGAGTGGATCCACCGAGCTGGGCTGAGGAGAGGCTGCAAAGCTCTGCCTCACTCTGGGAAATCCAGCGTGCAGCTTGGCAGTGGTAATGCAGGGAGGAAGTGGAAGGAAGCAAATGGATATAACGTCCCCATTGTGAAGTTTCCACCTGCTTTTGGGATAGAAACGTTCCCAAGATCATAGAGCCTTTGAATGAGTGCTGCAATCCTAAAGCCTGGAATACTTGACTTTGCAGCTTGGCCTGGAGCATGGCTTTGTGTGATTGTATCAGCAAGCACTCTGAGGCAAAATAGACAACTAATTTTAGGCAGAAGCTTTTGGTGGGTATTGATTTGAAATGGGAAACTTTTTTTTTACTTTTTTGAAAAAAACAATTTATTTTTGTCTTTGTGCGTTTTCAGTGTAAAAGACTGAAGATGATTTTTCACTTTCCTGTGAACAAACCTGGGCACAATTTTGTATCCTGAGTAGATCAGCCATGTGTCTGCTCCTCTTGTGGGTTTTAGTAGTGCTGTTCACATGAATATCAGGGCCACAGGAAAAGTCTTTGGCACTTTCTTTGACTAAAATTCTCATGTTGAGTAACACCCATTGTAAAATTCTTAGTGCACATTATCATTATAACAAGCCACAAGAATCGATGCTACTGATTAATGAAATATTGCACGGTAATGAGCCATGCTCCTGTATCGTGTACAAGGTTGTATCCTTGAGACATATTTAAATAAATAACATTAAGAAGAAAGAAGACTTCAAATAACTAAATGGTTTTAACTTAAGTCCATAAAATCAATGAAAATGGAAGCTAAAGCTCTTGCTTATCTATTAATTCAGCACTATGCCTTCTCCAGGTCAGTGTTACAGCACACGTGGGACAAAATACCCTTGAATGATTTTGTACAAGATTACTGCAATAGCCAGACACAGGGAGATAAGGTAAAGATAGACTGATAGGCTTAACTCTGAAATGGCCTGGTTTCATGGCTTTATTTCAAACCCCTCACATCGTGCAGCTCCCGTGAGTGTTAGATCACTGCTGTGTAATAAACCTTTGCTTATTTGGCTGTTTAATTTGTAAAGAAGGCAACCTTTAAGCTGACAAGCAGCTTTAGAGCCTTTCTGGTCCCAGTACCAAGGGGGGAAATATGGGACAAAGTGTGACCCATGTAGTGTAAATGGGATGTGTCTTAATGATTGTGTTAATAAATATCAGCAAGTGTTTCCTAAAAATTTCTGTTTAACAGAGGCATAAGTTTCTCTTATAAAAACACTTGTTATTTTTAGTCTGTTACTATCTGTATTTGTGGCTTTTCATGTTTCTTAACTGCAGAAACAGTTTTCCAATGAATAACATAAACTGCAATACTGACCTATGTTACATCCCACATAATATTTGGGGCTATACAGCTTTTTAATTTCATTTTTCTGTGCTTTCCTTCTGCTAATAATGGTCCTCTGTCTTCTAATCATGTCCCTCCTTTACTTCTTCTTTTCCACCTTTAAGAACACCAAGCTACAGAAGTGAATTTCCCTTTATTGTTATATTTATTAGCACCGTAAACTTCTCTGGTGTGAACCCAAGCTGAATTCCTCTGTGGAAATAGCCCTGCCTCCCATAATCATCAGTGTCATCTTTGGGGATGGCAGCTTCAGAGTTTCTGGGGAACACTGTTTTTGTGAGATGTTGGTGTGGTGAAGGGGGGAGCTCCCAGAAGTATTTTAAATCATTTCCTCAGAGTCTTTTGAAGTGTAACAGCAAGACCTTGAATTTGACTGAATATTCTGTGGGCAATTGGTGTAGAGAAAGAAAGAGGGATGGTGTGTTGTTAGCTGTTGATATGACTAAGGAATTAAATGGCTGCATTTTAAATTCATTGAAACCGTTCATTCTTATATATGTATAAAATATCTTTTTAAAAAGTCATGGTTTAGCCAAGGGATCACAGGCATCAAGGTGTTGATGATTTTTTTTTTGTGAAGAACTATGCCCACCTCTTGTATATTTACTTTGACTGCAAAGGTAATAATTTTGGAATGGAACTTACTATGAGCTTTCATTGGTGGGTGCTCTCAGCTGTTTTCATTGGTGGGAGCTCTGTGGTATGGCAGCCTTTTGGTATATAAGATGCTGGGCTTTTTCTTCTTGTCATCTGGACAGTTTTTTTAGATTTTTAGTGCTATTAGAGCTCCTAATTCAATATTGGTTTAGATTAGTTCCCCCATCTCCCCCTCCCCCAGTTAATTGCAATTTCTAGTTAGTTTATTGCTGCCTCTGATCTTTATATGGAAAGTATGCTAGAAGGACTTGTGACTTTGTAGATAGAGTTATATATTTCTCAAATAAATTGTAGAAAACTCTTGCTGTTGAACTAATGGTAAGGTTCTTGAAATAAAGAGCAAATTGAGCAAAAATGAATGTGACAGGTAATTTAATACAAGCAGGAAAGACAAAACATTTCTCTAGTAAAATCTGTGTCATGAACCTGAATCTCCAGCCACAGTAATTGCAAGTGAGGTATTTCTATTCTGGACAACCAGCTGATGGAATAGGCACAGAAGTTGCATTGTTTCTTTGCTGGTCTCAAATATCTGCCTTGGACAGGTCTCTGTGCAGTTGCAAAGTGTTACACGGGATCACACTGTGATTTTAGTGATTGCAAAGGGAGCTTGTGGGCTCTCTAATCTCACAAGCCAGCTGGCATTTAGACACTCTTTGTTTCAGCAGGGAAACGGCATCCATTTGTTTCCCCTGGAAATCTGACCTACCTTGGAAGAGGAGACTTCTGAACAGGAGATGGTTTCAGTGACTGAGCTTTAAACAAATTTCTGCTCGGGCAGCTGCATTGAGAAGCCACCCCTGGACAAGTTCTGCTTTTCTGTCCCGGTGCCAGTGCTGCCAGCACTTGTTTGAGTCCAAGGGATGTCAGGTGTCACCTCCAGGGTCCACAGCGACCCTCTGGGCTGAGGGGGTCCACTCTGCTTTGTCAGAGGAGCACAGGGAAATTTGTCTTTTGGGGCCCGTGGAGAAATAGCTGTGAATGGATTATTTTTCACTGGAGAGGTTTAGCATGTCTCAGTGCAAGCCACATGGATTTCTGTTTTACAATAATCAGCAGCGTGGTGTTAGAACGTACCCAAAAGGATGGACAGAGATGCTGCCATTACCCCACCCCTGAGTCAGGAGTTTTCTGTCTGGATGGGAAATTGGTTGCAGAGAAAAACCAGGCAAGATCCTCCTTTAACACAGCAGTGAAGAAAAATCCCTTAATCATGATGGACTGGATAAATATAGAGCCAGGTTTGATTTTTGCTGGTTTAGGAACAGCTACATTGTAATTGACTTTTATAAGCTCAATAGAGTGACAGGGGAATAAATAAGAGGAGTAGGAATTTACAGTTACACTGTTTTCTTTTTTTAGGTGACCAGTATTAGGGAGCCATTAGCATTTTGGATTCTATGGAAGCTTCAGCTCTCCCTTTCTGACAAAAATATAAAAATCTATTGTAACCATGTGATGAAATCACCAGGAGTTACAGGAAATCAGAAGTAGTTTTGATGGAGTTAAAAGAATAAACATTTATTCCTTAAAATAGATATACTTTCCAGTGACATATAAAAGCACTCAAAAGATGCAAAGCATAGATATAACTTTCCTAAAACCTTGGAAAGGACTTTGAAAATCAGCTTAAAGGATAAGATTAAAAAACGAAAAGGAAATGACCATACAACTTTGGGATCCCCACAGGGAACTTTTGTTTGAAGATGATTTACCAACTGTAATGATGAATTGAAAGTTAATCGTCAATTGCCAGGATAAAGTGTTCTGAACAGTAATGATAAAGACCTGGATTTAATTCCCAATATCTTGATTCCTTTTCTTATCTGTCTGTGCTTACCCTTTCAGGGAACTGAGCAAACAATGCTCTCGTGTACTCTGGCAAGGGTAGTGTAACACTGCTTAGGAGGGGACTTCAAAAGAGAACGCAGCACACAGAGATCAGCCACTGAGAATTCCCAAAAGGGGGCAGGAAATTACAAAATACAGAACCAGAATCACAAATGTGGTGAGATTTGGATTGATGTGGGACTCAGGCATGAAAATATAGGTAAAAGAGTATTTTATTGACATAGTAAAATGTAATTGAAAGCAAACAGAGATGCATTAAAATGCTTTAAAATTCAAGATGGTTGTAAAGACACTGACAGACATTTGGAAAGGTTCAAGTGGAAAGAGATGAAAGAAGGAGTAGGAAGAATGTATTTGAAATTACTATCTCAGTTCATTATTAGACCCTGTAACAGAGGTTTGTCTTGCTTTTATAGGATATGGGAAATAAAAGGGATATATTAATTGATCTTTTTGGATGCATCCCTTTTAACATATAGTTGTCAGAAAAGCTGGAGGTTTTGCTTTATTTTTCTTTCCACTGTGGTGGCGTGTAGAGAATCAAAAACATCAGGGTAGCTTTTTCTCAGCAAGCCTTGTAAGATACATTTCAGCCAGTTAGCAGGAAAAAAACCCACGAAATCTCTCTTATCTTAGGCATTACCAAAAGCATGTAAGGGCTAACAGAGGGAGTTTTCCAGGACCAAAGTATGGGAGACTGAGGAAAAGTCTGAATGAGAGGGAAGTGTCCCCTTTTGCAGTACCACCACAGTTGCATTTAGACACAGGTGCAGGTCTAGCTTTGCTCAGGTGGTTCTGTTTCCTACAGAGAATTTTTTTTTTGTCATTTAGCAGATATATTAAGCTTAAGACATGCTTTCTAGCAGAGCAGATCCTCCACAGCTTTCTCAACATTAAATTATAAACCCGACCTGTGAGAGCACACGTGCAACAGCAGCACATGTGTGTGATCCTGTCCCCAGGGGAAGGCACATCCCTGGCAAAGCCACTCTGTGCTTGCTCTCAGCCAAAGAACCTGCAGTTCCAAGCAGGCTATGGCTGTATTTTGTCAGAATCTTAAAATGTTTTGGGTTGGAAGGGACCTTGAAGGTCACCTTCCAGCAGAGCAGGTTGCTCAGGGAGCAGCAGCGCTCTCGTATTTGCCCGATGCACAGCAGCAGATGTTACCTGTGCAGGGTTCTGCAATGACTGCATCTATTCACACAGGGTAAGATGGGGCTGTGCTGAGTATCTGTGGCTAAAACCGAGTGGGAAAGCACTGTTAGGCTGTCTGAAGGGAGATGAAGCAGTACAAGTAGCACTTGGGTGTTTACCTTTCCAAAGTGTTCACAATTTTCCATTTGGGAAGTAGAAAAAGTAACTGAGAATATTTCTGTTGTCAAAAGAATCATAGGATTTAAGCCACACAGATGAAGAAAGCAATTAACAGCAGAGAAAAAAAGATAAAGGGCATCCACTTCCAGTGAATGTGAAAAAACTTAGTTTGCTCTGAGAATTTTTATAATAAAGAGGCTTAATTATGAGGCTTTGTAAGAAAGCATTTAGACTATTGTTTCTTCCCGAGGTCTGTCTTGTATTTCTTGGTTAATCATGAAGTTACTTTTCCCAAGGTCACCAAAAAATGGAGAAAATGTCAAAGCTTAGCGTAAATGACTGAAAAGAAATGTATTCATCGGTGTTTCTTGGAAGAAAGGGCTTAGCAAAAACAAGAATAAGAAAAAATATACTGCATAATAACGCTGCCTTAATATTTTGGGGCAGGAAGGTAGAGATAAGGAGGTTGAACAATTTAACCAGAAAGAAAACTATTAAAAACTGATCACTGATGACCTGAGATTTTTTTTTTTTTTTTTTTTCAAAATAATGAAAAAAACAGCATATCATTAACCTTCTTAAGGTTTGGGGGTTTTTTTGCAAGTCAGACAGATGGTGGGTATAATGATCTCACTTTTCAGTGCTCAGAGTGTGTGCAGGCTTGGTGAAGAGGAATGCACAGTGACGTGAGAAATTTTTAAACCACTTCTGCCACACTTTTATGTGGCCTCGAGCAAACCATTTCATCACTCACCTGTTTTCCATTCTCCAGATGGAAATGCAAAAACATTTGTACCTCACAGGTGAGTTGTGTTGTAAAGTCATTCATTTATAAGATATACTCACACACACAGGAGTGCTGTAAGAACAGTAATAAACACAGGAAATGTTGAAGCCAGAAAAGAAGTGAGGCTCAAAAGGCAGGGAAAACAAGAGTGCTCAACTCACTTCTGTGCCTCTGAAAATTCCTCCAATGGTTCTCACTCAGATCTCAGAGGTCCCTGGGTCTACATAACCCTACACATTGCATTTAGTGTTAAATTTGCACAGTAGTTGAATCTTTGACTTTATTTCCCCCTGCTCGGCCTTTAAATGCTGCCCAAAGCTTCTGTTTCTGACCACGCAGGGAGAATTATGCTTAAGTCACCTTGTGGTAAGCCTAGGTTCAGTATCCAGATATATTTCCCTCCTGCTATTCCCCTAATATCATGTGGTGCCAGTGTGTTCTGTGTAATCTCAAGCAGTTCACTGGCATACATGTTTATTTTCTCATTTCTGTTACATATCTGTTCGGTTTCCTGTTTTCTGAACTCCAGAAATTAATTTTAGCATAGTTGTATCACGTCTTGCATTCACAGAACCTGACTCATTTCTGGTGCCATCTGTTACACACTTTGAATCTCTGCATTGTGCTGCCTATAATCTGATAGTCAGAAACAGCCACATCACTCCCAGTGCTGCTTCACATGTACTTATCAGGCCCAGGGGCCTCCCAGGTGATGTTAGATTTCCTAACTTCCTAGAAAATGCATGGTACTAGACTGTTTTTTGAAATGCATATAGAGGTTTTTTTCTCCAACTCTGATATTGTGCATAGACTTAATAACAAGGCATTAATTACAGCATCATTTCTGATGGCTTTGTAATTCAAAATTCAAAATAATGGCTTGCAAAGGGCATAGCTCAATATTTTTAGGAAAAGGCTTTCAATACCAAATGGAGTTCAATGCAGAATTTAAAAAAACAACTTGTTTATTGCAATACTCTGTTCATCGTGTTTACAAAGTCTATCAAATATTCATGGGGTAATGTGTTCTCTTCTTCCAAAAAGGGAATTTTCTCTTTTGGCTTAGCTGCAGAAGAGCAGTGCAACTTGCATGACTTCCTGCCATTATTTGTATAAAGATCTATGGTAGCAGTGGAGGGTTTTCCAACCCAGTGGGGGTTTTGTAGGTGATAGGAACACTGGAACATAATTAATTCTTATTTGTCTTTCCAAGTCACCGTTACCCCTGGCAGAGCTGGGGTTTCTTGACCATGGCTGAACACCTGCCTGCCCTGGGGAAGTGGGCAGTGAATGCCTTGTTTTGCTTTGTTTTTGCTTTACTTGTTGTAGCATCACAGAATCTCTTTGTCTATAATAATTTGAATTGTTGTAAATCCAATTAATTTTCAGTGCAGAAATCTCAAGGAATACTGGCAGTGTACTTTTTAATACATGCTCTATCCAAAGAAACAGCACACAGCTGCATGATGTACATTTCTCAGCTTTGTTCCAAATCCCCTAATAAAACAAGGAGCATGCAGAGTCCTACTCATCTGCTCCAGTAACTCTTAGCCCCAAGGAGCTAAGGGTTTTACACTAAACCAAATTCTGTGTAAAGGACATCCAGCCTTGGTCTTGCTCTTAACAAAGAGAATAGGAAAATCCCATTTTGACCGTACTCATCCTGCTGTTGGAATAACTGTTGGGAAGAGGCTGCAAGTACTCAATCTGTTTTCCTCTTGTAGACACCTCTAACCACTGCCTAGGGAAAGGATAAGCTACATCCAGTAGTACTCTTATTTCCATTTCTTCTTCCATCCTCCTCTTGTGACCTCCGTTAATCTCTTTCATCCTCCAAAGCCAAAGGAAACCTACATCTGAAGTTGCTCTTATCCTTTAACTCTTCCAAAAATAAAATGCTGCAACAGCTTCTGAAAAATGCTTCTAATATATGCTTAAGTGCCTGTGATATTTCTGCAATGATCTCAGATATCTGAGTGCTGCGTGAACTACTTATTTTTAATAGCAAAATATTGACCTAGGATTGTGGGGTGTGTTTCAGAAAACACAGCAAAACAGAAATTCATCCTTTTACAAAAGGCTACCAAAGGCTTATGAGCCACGTGATTTCCACTTAGCCTTGTAAAGTAGGGCATAACTGCAACTTGCTTTTGTAATGTGGCCTTGTCCTGGCTTTCTGCCTTTCTCATTTTTAGAAAAGACTTTATTTATATTTGTTTGGGGGCATTTTACATAACCAGGGAGTCATGGATTACTAAAACAGATCTGGAGTTGTAAATACAACTCCAGGGTTTCAGTGCAAGGGCTTGTTGTCTCACTGTGATTCTTCTTGACTATGTCAATCATTGTTGACATACAAGTAAATAATCTTGTAGCACATTTCTAATACTCATCCAATCGTGCTTTTTCCTGCTTTTAAAATATTTTTTTAAAGGAAGATATTGCAAAAGTTCCTGGAGTAACTGCAGTTTCCCTTTCACAAATGCTAATTACCTTTTGACTGACTGCAGTATCAGTAGGTGTGAGGATTTTTGATATGTTAAAAGTGATGGTGATTTTACTCCCATGAGTTTGTACACTGGAAGAAATTACTATGCTATCAGACCACAGAAAGAAGAAAGGGGAAATGATTTTATATAGTTGAAAATATTAACTTGCATTTGATAGCAAGTCCTAAAGTTTAATTAGCTCTTTTGGAATTTTTTTTTCTAGGTTGCCTAGCATTCTGCTGCTATGCAGTGGCTTAATCTCTGCTTCTGCAAAGTATTTAAGAAAAAAAATGTGGTTAAGGTATAATTTTACAACTTTACATTTATTTTTTAGAGAGGTCTACACAGGCACCATAATGTATAATTATTAACCTAACTGAAAAGCACCAGCATTGGCAAAATAATTAAAAGGAATCAGCTGGCAACTCTCTACAGAAGATGTCCTTTCCTTTCTATCTTTTTCCTCACAGTACATTTTAAGACTTCTCTGAATTGTCTTCTCTGAAGTGTTTTCAGAAGATCCTGTTGATGTGAGCAGGATGAAGCCAATGGTGCTCGCAGGAGTTACTTGTGTATTTAAAGATGCTCAAATGCTTATGTCTTAAATGTTTTGCCACACTATTACTGTAGCCTTGATTTCCCATCTGTACAACCTGCCTTAGGTACATGAGGTGATTTTCATTTCCTTATTCTACTTTCTATGAGAAGCTGCTCACAGAAATGCCTCCTTTGAGCCTGAGTTGTAATGTTTTGAAAAGTTTGTTTTCTTTATAAATTGAAGACAAAAAAATCAACAGATTTAAAACAGCTTGATGGGTTATGATGGTAATAAAGCATACTTTTTCTTAATTTTCAACACTTCAGACTTTTATATTAGCAAATAAGCAAGTAAGCGATCATTAAGGCATACTGTTCAGTGTTCTGCCTAGTGCCTTTTTAGGAGCTGAGATTTGCCTCTGATTACAAGCTCAACTTCTTTTTCTATTCATTAGCTCTATTAGTCACCCAATTAGTCACCTGATTATCTTAAATTAATGCTATCAATAGATATGTTTTCAGATTTGAGTTTGAAATGTTGTATTTCTGGCGACGCGCTGCGATAATTATTCAAATGTCTTTGTTAGGTGGAGGATGACTTGGTGCAAAGTGCCCTCCTTTTCATTCCTCGCACTGAAAGCGAGGAAATCCAAAGGGTTTGGTTCTACCAGAATTTTCCTCAAAGCAATTTGAGAGGAAAACCTGATAGACTTGTCCTACCAGGCAGTGATTTAAGCAACCTGTGTTGTTCACAGCCTAATCAGGTTGGACATTAGGAGGAATTTCTTCAGAGAAAGGATCAGTCTGCTCGGGCAGGTGGTGGAGTTACTGTCCCTGGAGGTGTTTAGGGAAAGACTGGACACGGATCCAGTGCCATGGTTTGTGGACAGGGGGTGTTAGGTCAAAGGTTGTGTGGACCCCTGCCCCTAATTTAGCTGTGTCTTAAGCTAGGTTTTCCTCTGATGGGGAAAATTCTAAAGAAAAGATTCTAAAGAAACTTTCAGCACTCTCTGCTTTAAGATAGTTTATTAAGTCTTATCAGAGAAGTAAGGTCACCAGCATGACCCAGACACAGCACACAACAGAGAATGCAGCAGAAATGAATACTTATCAAGATAACACTGCCTTCTTAAAGGTAAATCATCCAATTAAAGCTTAAA
>VZRO01001062.1:390417-462754 GCA_013397915.1 Daphoenositta chrysoptera
GCAGTTTTCTCCATGGATAAAGGTCAAAGACAGTGTTGTCCAGGGGGGTAGAACCCTTCAAAACAGGCAGGGAAATATTCTCTACATTCCGGGTTCCCACAGGTTGGACTCGGTGGTCTCAGAGGTCTTTTCCCCCCGATTGTTCCTGTGATTCTGTCACCCTCAGGTACAGTCACGTCCATGCGCTTTCCCTTCTCACTCTGCCCAACCTGCCTGCCCCCTGTCTCCTCCTGGCACATCACCAGGTAAATTCAGCTTTACAGACCCAAAGGAGAGAGAGCAGAAGTGCTGCAGGATGCCAGAGCCATTCCCATCGCTCAAAGCCAGGCAAGTGCCTGAGGTGCCTGATTTAATGGAGCTGCTGATTTATCTGCAGCAGGGGCTGCCCAGTGCCATGCCATGCTTTCTCTGTTCTACAAAACCTTAAATTGGGAAAATCTGTTGCATTCAATATTTGCCCTCTTAGACAATATCTTCTTTCTGTGCCTCATCCACTGAAATCATGAAAGCAGTAAGGAAGATGGAGCTGTTCACGTTGGCATCCATTCTTCTTCTTGGAAGATATTTGTGTGTTAAGAATGATGTCTATGTCATACGGCTTACTAGTCTAGTAAAAAAAACTTGGATACATATTTACAGACATTCATTGTGACTCATCAAGTAAATCACACTCATTTTCCAAATTAGTACTGTATGCCTATCAAATATGTACTTTTCAGACAGCTGTGGTCCATTAAATATATCATTTTCTTCTTAAGAAAATTAAAATTCAAAGTTTAAATGAAACTTTGGGGAAAATTTTTAGCAAAATGAAATTGGAACATTTTTTCAAGTGAGAAATTTTATGAGGGGGATATAAAATGAGAGGTTATCTTGGCCTGAGTGAGTGGGTGTAACAAGACAGATGTAAATGTAACTTCTTGCTGCCAAAGTGATATAGGTTTCTAGATATTTTGTTTTCCCTTTACAGGTAAAGTTATTTTTACTTTGAAGGATGATGGGAGGGAAGGATCTTTATTTCAAGCTTGAAACCCAAAATAGACTCTGCAGTTTAATATTTGACATAATAGATATGACAGATGCAACTAGTTGGAAGACTTTAAATGTTCTGTGAATTTTGCATATGACACACACTGATTTGAATCACCCATCTGTGCTTTCAATGACGTGCACTAATTGCTCAAGACAATAGAATATCAGGCTATTCTATAGGTGTGATGCTACTCAGAGCACTCATTTTAATGAGAGTTTATATTCAGTTCTTCCTGTCTGCGTGAAATGAACTCCACAGAAAAAATACCAATGAACTAACTAATTTTATAAAACTGGAGAATTGATTGTGGCAAGAAGTGAAGTAAAATAGTGTTTCATGCAAGGGATGTGCACTCCTCACCACCCATGTCTGTCTGGTTCTCATTTCTGGAAACTGGTAGAGGGATTTAGCTCCAGAGTAAGACATTTTCAGGTGGCTGGCTGTGTGAGGCAGCTACAACCACTCCCAGCAGCTGGAGCAGAGCTGCTGTAGGTGTGCCCAGTGCTCGAGGTGCCAGCAGGTGGAGGGATCTGCAGGAAGGGGTTTGTGATCTGGGCTGTGTTGTCTACATGGCCTGTGCTTGTTGAAAAGTCTCTTTTCAACATGGTCCTTGCTCATTCAGCTCACATGTGAGGAGCTACGTTTGGTGTTTGTGGTTTGGGTGTGTCACAGCAGAACTAATGGAGTGCCAGTGCATCCTGCTCACAGTGTGACATAAATGACCTCGTTCATCAGTGGTTCCAGTGGAAGGCCCAGGGGAGGGCACCTTAGGAAACAAAGAATGCACTGGCACTGCTGAGAAGGATGGATTTCACTGCAGCATGCATCAGGCTCTTTGAGGAGTTCTAAACCAGTTCTCATGGTGTTTGTCCCAGCTCGTAACAGAGTTACAACCACCACTGGAATTCAAACTTCTGTGTATGTTATTCAGAGCAGAGGAGGGCCAGCTCAGGTGGGATTTGCACCGATGTCGGTCACACATCTGTTTTTGGGAAGCAGCTTCTTGTAAGAAAAGGATACAGCTGGGTGAAATGCACAGCCTGCTGGAAATCTGCCAGCGCTGCTCTTACACTGATGTCTTGTCATGGGTTGGAGTCAGAGGGTGACGTGAAAGGGGAAGGAGAGTGGCCAAGGAAGAGCCCTGAAACTCCTGTGGGAGCAGTTCCAGGCTGAGGACATGGCCCAGCTCAGCACGCAGCACTGGAACCTCACCCAAACCCACAGTGTATCAGGATTTTATATAAAAATTCTTTTAATTTGCAAACAATACTAATTGCAAAGTTGGTTTATGGCTTTACGTTGAAATATAAATCAACTCTGCTTTTTCTGACAATACAAAACCATTAAATTTCTTCTGTTAAATGGACCATTTCATTCGTGTTTGTCCACTTCTACAAACCATGTAGAAGTAGACAAAACTCTCTGTCTATCCTACAAACCTTTTAACACAAAGAGACTCACTGAATATTATTGATCTGTAATGCTGGCTGGGGTGTTTTCCAGCAAACCAGATATCACCAATAAAAGACAAGTAAACACAGTTTATTATTTATTTTTGGGGAGCTGATATCAGTAAAAGGTTCCTTTTCTTTTGCTTTCAAATATTCTGTCTGCATCTAGTCTTTCTCCAGCAGATACACACAAATTGTACACAGAAAATCCCAGGAGAAAGAGAATTATTTTTTAACTCTCACTCTAGCAAAAAAAGGTAGAAGTCATCTATGCCCACATACATTTCTAAAACTTTCTCCTACATTTAAATCACAATGTTAATATACACTCAGTGCATGTATATCTCTGAAGGCATGAGTTAAAAGCTCTCAGAAACAATTGAAGTTAATTGGATTGTTCCCATTTGTCTACATTAAATACCCTGCATTTACAGTTCAGTTAATAATCCCTTAGCTAAGGAGCTGGAATGAATCTGTCTAACACTGCCAAACATTATTGAATCCACAATGCTAACAAACTAACTAATCGTACAGGAAAACTGTAAATTTTAAATTCTGCCTCCTACTATGGAAACTATTCATTATTGCTGGGGAAGTGAAACCAAGAACCAAGATTGCTTTTGCCTATGAACCCAACAGTACAGACAATTTTTGCTGCCCCACAGGAACAGGCCATTCACTGTCTGTTGCAGGAAAAATCTTCATTGCCCTCCGTGGTTTTGGTAGTTTGATGGTCTAAAGCACAGTCCTGGTGCCCATAGTTTGCTGTAGACACTCACTGTGCTCAGCAGGATGGAGCTTGGATACTGTGATATTTTATTCACTAGCTTTGGTTGACTTGGGAGAGGATCATAAGGATTGTTTGCTCAAATAACCTCAAAAATACTCCTTACAGATTTTTTGGGTTTTTTGGGTTTTTTTTTTTAATATTCTAAACAGAAGATGCCATGGGCTACTCTAAACAAACCAAATTTACAAATATTACTGAAGGGTTAAAGTGGTTATAAAGTAACTGCTGTGTGTGTAGCCCTTGTAAAAGGCCATGTTTAATTTAGTTACTGATTTTGTTACCAAAAGGACCCATGCATGAAAGCTAGGACCACCATTATGATTTAGTAGTGCATACTATTTATTTAATTTATCAGTACTTTTTAGGGAAAAGGAAGTACATTTTACCCCACTAGTCTGTGTGAAACCCCTGGTAACTGTGCCCATGCTGTGATCCTAAGCAAGCTGACTTCTAGAAGGAAAATAAAAAAAAATAGAAGTGAGAGTACCTTTTGTCCAATGCTGAGAAATGTTATGCCTTTATCTGCTCTGCATTTTGTTGCTTTCCTCCAGAGAGCAGGGTTATTGTCAGCAGATAAAGAATTAGAAATGTCATATTGTCCCAAACCTGTCAACTCTCACCTAAGTGGCTGTTGTGAAAATGGAAGCAAGGGCTACTCTGACATTTTGCTCTTAAATTTGCTATGCTTTTTGTAAATAATATATTGTAGTTCTAGACTTGACATTTTTCAGATCTGTTTTATTTTGATGATCATTTTCTATTCAGCAGCTTCTGTGTTAAGATAGTCAATTATTAAACAGAAAGCATGAAGGCAAAGCTTCTACCAGAAGGGTTTTGAGCCTTCTGTCCGTGCAGGAGCCGACAGGAGCTGTGTAAATATGTGGTCCCGAGTATCACTGCCTGTCTGGGAGTTCTGCTAGATTAGAAGTGATGTGCTGATTTCCTTTCATGCTCCATTCAGTATAAGGGTTTTTTTCTATTCTTTTGGGAATCCTTAATATAACATGCAGAGCAAGTCAACTGTACTTTCAAAACAGGTACTGCGCTAACGCTGAAAACATGTCAGAATGAAAATGATTTTTCTTATGACAAGTATTTGATCCCACTAATCTTCAAGTGCTGGCTGTGCTGTTCTGGTTTTGTGACTGCTCCATTGCTGAGATGTTTTGAGATTTCCTGCCTAAAATTATGCTCTTCTAAAGATACAGAATGTAAATATGAGAAGATAAGTGAGGCCAGGCACTTTCCTTCTGACAGCCTTTTGCATAAATGCTGTCCCCTCAGCCCTCCCATCACCATTTCTCAGAGCTGTGCACTTTGATTCTGTCAAAAGGTGTGGTAATGAGAGCAGATATAATTATGTTTCTAAAAACTGGTGACCACAGTCCAAATTAAATGGTCTTAAAGGATGCTTTGAAAGCTTCAAATAGCAGAGAAGCATTTGACTTGAAGTATCTTTATTCTTTCTAAGATCCAAGTTAATGGAAAGACTGTAGTTCTGAACACCAGGTTATTAGTATCAGTATTAATTTCTTTAATGTGTTTCTATTTCAGTATTGCTCAGGGCTTTAGAACTGTAGGAAAAAAATCTCTGTGTTAAAAAGGCTCATAGGAGAGCCTGCGTGTTTATATGTGTACACATATATTTATGTAGCCATGATTAACTAAAGGAAAATCATCCACCTCCACCTTTCAGGAAGGAACTGTGTTGGGTGAAAGTTTTTCAAAGCATTTGACCCTGACTGTACATGCAAAAATATGGAATATATCAGAAGTGCCATTTCTGCCCTTGAGATCACAGGAGACCAGCAAGGAACAGCCCTGTGACCTGGGTACCAGCGTCAGCATCAGATTGGGGAGTTCTGGCCAGTGCTGGAGACAAGCCTTGGCATTCAGTAACAGGAGGGTGCAGTTCTGCCTGGTTTAACCTGCTGGGGATGACTCAGAATACACGACCTCCACCCTGGTTTCGCACTATAGAATCAGATTTTCTTTATGCTGCTCAAAATGTGGCAAGAAATGCAGTGACTCAGAGTTAGCACAAGGGCATTGACAGGTGATCAATAAGAGCTTTACCTCTAAACTCCCTGCCCCTCCCCTGTTGTGAGGACAGGGTTGGATTAGTCAGCTGGACAAAATAACTTTCTCCTCCCCTTTGCCACTTTTCTGAATAAATTCAGCTCTGTGAGGTAGCTGGAGTCAAGTTTTATGGGTAGTGGCTCACTGAGAAAATTGAGAAAATGAGGCTTGCATATCATTCATGATGTCTGTGGTTGCAGGAGTGTGGGTTTCTAGATGGTAAAATACTGCACAGGTTGCAGTGAATTGCACAGAACTCCAAGCATGTGCCTTGAAACCAGATGACATGAAGTGCATTGGGAAGAGGGGTGGGAGAACTTATTTCATCCCAAACTCTATATGAAAATATTATGCACAATTAACTTCATTTTCTCTGCAATGTTCAATTACATGGTTACATGAAGACCAATTTTGCTCTGCCATTTGGGCTGTGAAACTGGGCCTTGAGAGAGGTGGACTGTATGCTCAGCTGTGCCATAAACAAACCCACAAAGCTGCTGCAACACCAGCCCCTGCAGTTAGCAGAATTACTCAGGATGAAGGTTTTTCCAGCAGCCAGAGTTGTTCCTAGCAAAGGAAATTACTTGTGCAGGATTCCCAAAGTGATCTCACCTGTTGAGGCTGCTGTTCTGGGATCTTTTCTTTCTAGAGAGAGATGTATGGGGGCAAGATGAAAAAGTCTATTTATCCAGTTGCTGTTTGGGGCTGAGAACAGAATGACAATGAAATAAAAACTGAAATAATATCTATTCATAAATTTTGTAAAAATATAAGTCAAGAGGTAGAATGCTTTTTCATTAAGTATCTGATTGCTGTAGATGACCCACCCTACTTGTCTGAATCAAAATAACACAAATCGCCCCAAAAATGCAGCAAAAAATAGAACAAACCTTACCAGTTCACTCAAATTGATGGTGTTTTTCTCAGCTGTGTCTTTGTATGTCCTTATATAAAGGATGCACTCACTGCATCCTGACTTGCACTTCTTACAACAATGCTAGAGAAATCTTCAAGGGAAAGTGAAGATTAATGTTGATATGTTAATGGCAGTTGTAAATCTTCCTTTGGGAACCAAAAATTTGGATCTTAAAATTACAAAGCTTTAGTTCTATTGCAGGAGCTAAATATGATCAATTTTTATAAGCTTGTGGTCTAAAACAAGTTCATCTCTTCTTTAAAATTAGGAAGCAATTTGATTATGAGAGCTGTGGAAAATAAACGCAGAATTTTATTTGTATATACACAGACTACGAAGCAATGCATTTATAAAAGGAGAACTTAATTTCATTGCAGAGCTTTGCTAGCATGTTCAAGAGATTGAAATTCTATTTGGTGATTAGATTTATCCACAGAACAACTGAGGGAAGTTGGAAATTTAGGATGCTCATGTCTGTTTATCTTTTACCCCTGAGTTGACCTCCTGGCCCAGATGCAAATAGAGCAGTTCTGTTAATGGTAGTGAATCTATCTCAATATTATTGGATTTAGCCTGTTGACTTCAGAGAACTTACTCAGAGGCTTAAAGTTAAGCATGTCCATAAGTCTTCATTAGGGTCTGGATTGCAGTCATTACCTGTGGAGAGGGAGAATTGATTCATGATCCCAAAGCTCAGGTGGTGGCACAGCCATGTGATGCTGCATTCAACTCCTCACAGCAGTGTCACCCTGGAGTATGAGTGTCTGTAAAACAACATGAATTATTAATGCAAATAAAATGGTAAAAGCTGCATGAACTTGTGACATAAGCATGTGAGGTGGCACTGGAGTTGTAAATGCTGATGTTAATGCCAATATAGCAGCTTACAACTTTCATTTTTCATGTCCTTCACCCGCCCATCCCTCACCTCTGGAGCACTCCAGCTGTCGTGTCCCTGGCTAAAGGCATGGGCTTTGTTTCTCTTCCCAACCTTGGCCAGCAGAGTCTTGGCCATTCGAAACATTCTTTTTCTCCTGTCTAGTTCTGATGGGTGGGACACCCTCTCCTTTATCCTGAGTGTCTGTTCCATCCCTTACTTCCACTGGGAAAAAAAAAAAAAAGTGAATAAATGTCACTTCTCTTTCCCCTCTAGCATATTTTTTTCCACTGGCTAAAGCCAAACTCGGAGTGTCTCAGAAGTTGGGATGTGTGGAATAATTCCCACGTTGTTGGCTCTTCCACTGAATAGCCCCTCCCTTGTGCTACATCCACGCCTATCCATGAGCTGTGTGTCCATCCCAAACCCACCAGGATCAGCAGGCAGCTCACCCGGGATGTCTCCAGGGCTGAACGTGTCTCCTGTGTGGATGGATCCCACCCACCTGCACTCACCCTGCCCTTCCCAGTGATGCTGCCTGGCCCCACACAGGGCATATCCTGGAACCAAAAACCCCTAAAAACGAAACTGGATTTATAGAGTGACCTGTTTCAAAGGCAATGGGATTTAACAAGAGCCTGTTCTCAGTGTGAACATAAAGTGCCTGAACCTCCGAGAATAAAAAGAATTTCAGGCTGTGTCTAAAATGGGAAGCAGAAGAGTGAAACTCTCCCAACATTCCCAGATTCTAATCTTATTTAAATTCACACGTATCTAGCATGCAGTAATGAAACTCCTTCAGATTTAAGGGAAATCAAGATCCAGCCAGTGTGATTAATCTTGTGAATAAAAAGGTTTGGGATTAGATATTCTTTCTGTGTGACACTTCAGCAATATGCTGTTATAAAAGGCACAGCAGGAGTTAGTCTTGAAGTGTCAGAATAGCTTCTTTAGTGACAAAGCATTTATACATGTAAATTTTCAAAGAAAGTTGGCAACCCTTTTGTGGGTTCAATTTGTACCTGTCACTCACTTGCAGATGCAAATTTGAGTTACTTGCAGCTCTAATTACAGAGCTTGATTGTCATCACAAATCAGGTAGTGAGATGTGAAACTACTGAGGTTTGTGCCATCATTTGTTGTTAAAACATGAATGCAAATGTTGCCATCAAAAAGCAAAGTCGGCCAGGGCTTTGCCCTGCTGATAAGTATGAATATTACAAATAAGTGCAATATGGAAATAAAAGGAGTTTAATGAGCGGGGGTGTGTGTGAATAACAAGGAAAAGAGTGAGTGTGTGGTGAAATCAGGACAGTAAAAAGGGAAATAAAAAAGTAATAAAAAGATTGTTTTGTCTGCTGCAGCAAAGTATGACAATAGAAAGAGATTTTTTTTCATTTAAGTGTTTCTTAGACCCAGCTGCCTTTTGTACCTTCCAAATTTATCTTCTCTAAGGAATCCTAATTCTTTTATTTTTGCTGAGAGCTTTCTAATTTTCAAATGAAAGATGACTTTATAAAATTATTCATCAGATAACTATTGTGCTGTAACTTTCTCTTTTGTCATTACAGTTATATATATGCATATATAGAGAGAGTTATATTTTAATCTCAACATATAAGAATTTGATTTTTCTTCACAGAAAATGTTGAGGTGTGAAGATTGTTAATTATAACCCTTCATTAATTTCTTTTAAATTAAAAACTGGAGATAGGTACAACATGCTATTGTGTCTCAGCTAACACCTGCTAGACAGTGATAATTCAACATAAGTTGTTTTTTTTTTTTAGTTGGAGAATCTGTTGCACAAAAATGATGGTAGAAATAACAAAGAATTGATTATTTTATATTTGGAGTTGAAGGTAGGGTCTAAAAAGATGAGGTAATTGCGCTTCACAGATTAAAACGCTTAATTAAGAAATGGGCTAATGAAGAAGGAATAGGAGTAGCTGGTTGGGGGCACTTAGATAAGTTTAAAGATAAATATGTAATATCATATTCCACAGTGTTGCAACCCACTTGGTGAATTTTTCTACATGTATCATTTCAGCAGTCAGCCTCAGCCTCATCTCTTCCCCTTTCCATCCAGCACACACCTTTCCTCAGAGAATAATTATTACTATGGTGATTTCTAAATTACTGGATCCATGGAGCCTACTTAACCTAATGCAAAAGGTCCTTTTTTCCTTCCCCTCTTCCCTCATTACCGAGGGAGAACATTTTGGCCTGAACAATGGCTGTATACATGAGCACTGATTTATTAAGTTTCGAGGACTTGCACTGTTGTTTTACAAAATGGTGTCAACTTGCAGCGTGGCTCTGTTTGATGATGAGCAGCTTTCCCAGGCCAGGGAGCCGATGGCATCCAGCACGTCCGTGCCTCCCACACTCCTGCAGTCCAAAAGGCCACGGATAATTCCTGCCCAATCAAGCCCATAAAGAGAGAATTTATAATCAGCTTTAATGTATTTGGGAGCTAAAGTACCTTAGTCCTTCATCAAAGGGAATGATAAAAACCAGAATTAATATGGCTGGGTTTAATTATTTCTGAGTGCGTAATTACTCTGTAGCTAACTGGACAGGAGGTGTGTTATTTCTCTTATTTTGAGCAAAGGGAAGGCATCTGCAACCCACAGTATCAAGGTCTAAGTACGCATCATGTTAGTGCCTTAGCACTGATTGCAATACAAATAGAATAAATATTTGAATAATAATTTAAATAATGTAAGAGCTATTTTTAAATTAAATGAGTGTGGGCTTCGTTAGGGGCGCCTCCTGCACACAGCTTTTTTGTAGCTTTTTTTTTTTTAGCTTTTGTAGCGAGACTGTTCCTTGCCTTTAGGAAACATAAAAAGCTGTAATCACTTTTCCCCTTTTTAAACTGACTTAGGGGTCCAATTTCCCATTAGCGTTAATGAGAGTTATGGGTATGCACCAACATGAGACTAAATGAGAACTAAACCTTAGAGAGCTTTTTGATAAGTAAATCATCTTTGCATCAGCATTTTAGGGCTTTAGGATTCTCTTTTCCCCCCATTAGTTATGGTACCTGATTATTTTGTTGATATTTACTATTTATTACATAAACTTTAGCTAAAATTTAGGCTGCCACAATAAGGCAACATTATCTGTTTGAAGGCTTGTGACTTAAACATAGTAAAATCCTCTTTTTAGAATGGATTCCCATTTTCGAAAGTGAAATGCTCAAAAAGTAAGATTAGTTTAGCCTTCATGAAAGGTGAAGAGAAGGCTATAGCAGAACAACAGTGAAAAGTAACTTGGGACAAAAGACTTCTGGCAATGATAATTCTGTAAATTTTTTTTTGTTGTTTAATTGGCTCATAGTCCATTATATCTTAGTATCAATATTCTTAAAATTAGTTTCTGTTACCTGAAAAGAATATTAAAATGATGGAAGAACCCTAAAGAATTATATATTGCATAAACAGTCGAGTGCTAAAGAAATAAACCTAGTTGAGGGATACATCTAATTTACAAAATCATAAACTATCTGTAGAATATTAATTGAAAGCTGCAGAAAATATCTCAAAATTATGCACCTACTACGCAATTTTAGTTCTGATTTATTTTTACTTAGAAAGGCTATTGCTGCTACATTTCGTAGGTTCTTGCCATAAGATTTTATTCTGTTTATCTTCTTGTGATTTCAGCGTGTTTTCCTGTGTGAGGGCTCAAAACATCAATCTTTCTTTATGATCATACAGACACAGCGAGGCTGTTAGTCAGAGTAATCAGTTATCTGGAGAATCAGAAGCAAAAGCCATTTCTTACTGATTTCAGAATGAGAGTTATTGCTGAGAGGGGTGGAATTCTAATCCAGAGCTTCTGTTAATACCACTTTCATGACTTCAAAAAGTGTTTTCAGCATCCGTGTGTGAAACTGGCAGCAGAGATCACAGCAGAGCTCTGCTTGCTCGGGGTACTCCAGGCTGGATGTGGGGATGTGCCTTCCACAATGGGGCTTGAGCTGATGCTTCTTTTAGGGATTGCCCAGCAATTAAAAAATATAAATAAGGCTTTACAGCACCCCTGTATGTTTAGATAAAGTATGAGGAGGTTCATTCTTGTTGCGTAAGGACCGAACTCTGCTTTGGTTTCTTAGAGCATTCTAGTTCCAGGAAGCAGAAAATGTCTGAATGTTGTCCATTTATTTGCAGAGTGGAGTGAACTTGTGGGAGAAATAATCTCTCATCTCTTTCTCAGCCACTGAGAGTGGTGCCTGGTGGCTCTGCAAAGGGACGAGCAGAGCCCTTGTGCTGTGGGACAGATCCATAGCTGTATTAAAGAGCATGTTTAATTTATGGCAACTCAAAAATAGGCCAGCCCCTTTGCAAAAAGGAATTGTCAGGCACTGGAAGAGGCTGCCCAGGGAAGGGGTTGAGTCACCATCCCTGGAGGTGTTCAAAAGATGTGTGGCTGTGGCTCCTGGGGACACGGCTTGGCGGTCGCCTTGGCACTGCTGGGTTGGTGGCTGGACTAGATCTTAAGGGTCTTTTCCAACCTAAAAAATTCTAAGATTTTAAGGAAGGTGGTCTGATTTTTTTTTTTTAAATGTTTTTCAGAGGACCTCAGAACAGTACAAACATGAAAATTAATTATTATTAAAGTTATTTTTAAAGCTAGCCCCAATTATGTTTCACCATATAGTAGAATCAGAAATGGTATAAGATCAGATATTTACATTGAGATGGTTGATGCACTTCGTAATTCAAGTTGAGATCTGGAACCATGATCTACACAAAATACCTCCCAAAGGCCAACATTATAAAAAAATGTAACATGCATTGTCTTGGTTTGATCCAGGAAATAAATTGCCCATCTCTGTACAAGATATTTGGAGAAATGGGTGTTGTTTGCCTTTCCAGATGCTACTTTGTTACTTTCTGGTGACTTTTAAAATCTAAAGTATAAGAAGCCATTAAGAACGTGTGTGTGTGTATATATAAATACATATATATATATCCTTGGCTGTGTCTGGATCCCCATTCTTAAGTACACAGCTCTTACCAATCTTAAATTCACTCTTCCTTTTCTCTCTGCTGAAAACTCACCATGAAATTATTGCCATTCTTTACACAGAGGTTTTATTTTTCTAATTTTATTCTTTTAGAAGTAAAGTTGTTAAGGTATGAAAACACTGGGCAGAGAGATATTTGAATATGTGTGTTTGGATTAGGGCAAATTATCCAGATACCAAATATTGCAAAGGTTGTATCCAGGATGTGTAGTAGGAAAAACTCACATCACCAAGGCTTTCTGCTAAAGAGAGTGATTGTTACAGGTGTGCCTGTAAAAAATGCTTGTGTTTTATTTATGATGTATAATTCTTAGGTTCTGTATTTAGAATGAGTTAAAAACTCCTGACTGATGCAGGAATTAAGGTATTGAGCTTTGGTTTTCAGTAATACGGTCCAGTTCCTACATTCACAGTTAAAATCTCATGGTACTTCATGTTTTTTTTCTGTTTCTTAAATCCATGCACCTGGTAAAAACATTTTATGATTTTTTTTAAAAGTGCATCATTCGAATACATGGTATTTTGCCTATAAATGACAAGTTTAATGCTGAATGACTAATATCTTGTAAAATAACAGAGACAGAGAGCTTTTTAAATACAAATGTTTTAATACTCCACAGTGCTTAGATTTAATGCATGTCTCTTGCCTACATCTACTGCAAATATCAACACATACTGTTCATCTCTTTTTTTGTTGTTGTTTTTGTCTATTGCTATTTTATGCATGAGGAAGTTCTTGTTTTCTACTCTGTGCTTGGCTGGCTTTTTCTCTTTTTTGTTACTTAGCCCTGTGTTCGTACTGATTGCTTTTTCGCATGCAAATTACAGAATGTCATGGAAATGAGAGAGCTCTGAAAAAAAAAAGGAAAGATAATGCTGAGTTCCAACTGTCTTTTGTTTGTGCGTAAGTGTGTAAAATATATGACATGGAAGTATTTTCAGAATGGCCTTTGACTTTCCTTCTGGTGTATATTTTTATTACTCGGTAAAGGAGTGGGCATTTTTCCCATTGGAAAATATGATAAACCTTTAAATACTTGTTAATAATACAAGTGTTGGGCACAAAGCAATTTTGTCTTATCATCCTTTTATGGAGATAAGGAATTATGAACCTGGATGCCTTGCCCAAGCTAAAATTTCAATTCAATGCAACCTTTTTCCATGCAACCCTGGCCCCATGGAAATCAATGGCAAAAGTCATTGTCTTCAGTTGGTCTGGGATTTCACTCTTGTTTCTGGTTTAAGTATGGGTTTTCATTTTTCTTTATAAATATCTCAGCAGGTAGTCAAAGGTTTCAAGGGTATCTACAGTTCTATTTAAAAGAGAATGTGATGAATGTGTCAAAAAAACCCAAAAAATCAAACCCGTGCTTATCTTTATATAAAGCATGAGCTGAAATGGTTGAATTTAGAAATGTGAATTAGCATTTGACAGAAAATATTGCTTCAACCAACTGTCAAGACTTTTATTAACCACCTTATTGCATCAAATGCAAGAGGTAATTTGGCAGTTCTTGTCTCCACTATTCCTAATAACAGCAACAGGAAAAAACAATTAAACAAAGTGGATAAATACGGTTTATGGCGGGGTATGCTTTTAGTAAACAAGCTTTGATTCTTCATTTAAAAACAATAAAGCACTGGGCACTCTCTGATTCTTGTGCTAGATGTTTCTAATAGCTATACCCCTTAGGGAAGATTTTGCTTTAATGTTTGAAAAACTTAATGAAAAATGGGTTGTTATAAACTAAGATTTCCCTCCCTGCAAATGTTTTTCTTGAAACGTCCGTGGGAATTTAATATTCGCTGTTTTTTTCCTCAGTCTTGTATATTCTTGAATTGTCTTTTTTCCTCCATTTTCTCCGTTCTTAATCCTAGGTCCCCTTACAAAGAAACAGACAGATGATTTAGGTGATAATGACGGTGCTGAAGATGAAGGTATTTTTTGCCACCAAACTGATTTGCATGACAAGGATCCCTGAAAATCTTTTTTCTCCCCTCTTTTTTTGACTTCTTGTCTTCTTTTGAAGAGTTTTTTTTTTTTAATTCCCATTTTTGATGTGTTTTGTCTTCTTGCTTGTTGTTATACATATATATTTTTAATTTTTTAAAAGAAAGAATGTTGTTAAGTTCTACGTTTTGATACAAAACAGTAACAATATTTAAAAAGGAGGGTTTTTGTTTTCTTGAAATGAACTTTTGATATGTTGCATCCCACCTTTTGACTGAATTTTGTCCATACTATTTAAACTAACACTCTTTTAAAGTTTCTCTGTACACCTTTTTGCATGTTTTCTAACCCTATTTATTTCACCAAGTACAAAGATGTTTCTTTTTTTTCACTGACTGATCTCAGTTTGATAAACATAGAAAATGTTGTGTTTATAAAAGGAAAAATACAGAAAATTCTTCAAAAGTGTCTCTTAAGCAACTGAATTTCCCCAAATGCCACACATCTCCATTTATACTGCCATGAAAAAATATAAATAAATTAAAGGCTACCCCACCTCCCTCTGGAAGGGAGGCAGCACTGCCTGTTGGTGAGGCTCTGTGGAGCTAAACTAAAACTAAAAGAACCCGATCTCTTCTGTTTTCTGCAAGCATACAAAGATGCTGATCTGCTTGAGCTGACCCTTAGAAAACCCTATTACCAAGTAAAATCAAAAGTTTGAAATGTCAAGCATATTATTCTGTTCATAAATTATGTCTGTTGATCGTGAAGCTATGCAGATTTGATATTTTTTCAGGGCTATGAAAATGGTAACAAGGGGCTCTTTTCCTGAGCAGTCTCATCCCTTCAAGTAGATGTGCTTCAGAATTCTGAATCTTAAACACATACTTTGTATGTTTTATGGTCAACGGGTAAAACAAATTACTGGTAGAGTTGCTGCTTGCTTCTCTGTCAGGATTTGGGGTGGCAGGGGGAAGCTGGCCAGATACTAAACTGAAACTTAACTTGTAGACTGAAAAGCTCTTAATTAAGAAGTTTTTCATCACACAGAACATCAGCTATTTAACTTAAACAGAAGCACTCGGTCTTTTCAGAGAAGATTAAGGAAGCCAAATATGAGCATTTAACTTCTTACCCAATTATTGAACACAGATTGTGTCACAATTTTACGTCTGATTTATGATCCCCTACTGGGTCTGGATGTTAAGCATATGAACGAAAGCTGGCCCAAAATTTGCAAGATTTGATGATTTTGATAAATTGAAAATCCCCTTGGAAAGCTCTCGTGTAGTGGTTTAACCCAGCAGGCAGCTAAGCAGCACAGAGCCCAGTTGCTCATGCCTCCCCAGCTGGCTGGGGGAGAGAATTGGGGAAAGAAACATAAAAGCAAATTTATTAATTGAGATAACAGCAGTTTAAGATGACAGGAATGAAATAATAACAGCAGTAGTGATAAAAAGGTGAGACTATGCCAAAGGTGTGGTGCACAGAGCAGTTGCTCAGGGCCCTGCTGGATGCTCAGCAGCTCCTGAGCACTGACCCCCAGCCAGCTCCCCCAGGCTCCACGCAGAGCATGATGCCACAGGGTGTGGAAAACCTGGAATATCCCTTTGGCCTGTTGGGCTCAGCTGTCCTGGCTCTGTCCCCTCCTAACCTCTTGTGCCCCCCCAGCCCACTTGCTGAATAGTCCTTGCCTTAGTGTGAGGACTCTTCAGCAACAACTGAAAAACCAGTGTGTTATCGACATTTTTCTCACCCTAAGTGCAAAAATTAACTCTATCCCAGCTGTAATCAGGACACACATTATTCAGAGCTAATTATGACAATTCAGATCCTCCTAGCTTTATGAAGGCAGGTCATTTTCACATGAGTCCCTGACAGAATATTGCAAGGGACATTGTTGTGAATTGTCAAAGATCTGTGATAGAGAATTAGCCACTGCAAAAGTTGCTCTGTCTTGTTTTAACAATATGTTTTAAGAAACCATCTGAAATTTGGGCTATTCACCCAGAGGGCTCTAATAGCTCTCCTAAATTGCTGTATAATTGCCAAGACAGATGCTAATGGCATTAGGTTTGTTGAATCCTTCTCTGCTTAGATGGGCTTGAAAGAGACTCCTCAGTTTGCTGAAAATCAGCAGAGAGTGGTTGCTGTCAGAAAGTGCTGTAGTAGGTAGGATCAGATGAGAGGAGGGATCTCAGTCTGCTGAGAACAAGTGCCCATGTCAGGGAAAACCTGTCTCCCTCTCTGACAATTGCAGGAGAGAGAAGAAGGACTGTAAGAACACAGCAGTCAAACTAGAGGGGAAGAAGCACATTTACAGCACTAATAAATCTCTGTAATTTATAGGACTGGGATTAATTTTCTCTGGCGTACAAGTGACAGTTTTGTTCTCCTTTCCATGCCAATAGAAGAGTGCAGGCAGTAATTAGAGTTTTACTGCTTCCGAGAGGCACAGAGAGACAGGGAAAATTTAAATTTTTATGATCACTAGACACTCAAGACTGCTGGGATGTCTGCTGGGTTGATGGAAGCCCTGTCTGCTGAGCCCCTGCATTTCCCAGTGGAGGAGCAGGATCAGATGTCCTGCATTTTTGTGAACCTACAGTTTATTGAAATTCTAGCACTTGTTGCATGTGCAGAACTGAAGAGTTCACAAACTTAGCCATATGTATTTGGGTATGAGTAGCAGCAAAGAGAGAGGCCAAGCAAAGGGTCATCTCAGCTGTCTAGTTTTCTGCTAACCTGTCCATCAAAGCCTTCACTTTTTGTAGTATGGTAGATTTTAGGCAGTGTAAAATCCTACAAATGAATAGCTGTGGAAAAAATAAAGTAAGTGCTAAACTGAATGAATGATGAAATTGGAGTATTAGGGAGACTGGGCTATACAATGGTGCAAAACAACTGTATCAGATAACCATAGAATCCATGACATATAAACAATGCCCAGTGATTTCTAAAATGCCCATGATCTCATGCCTATTTATTGTATTATATCTTTCTGAAGAAAGATCTTCCATAGCAACTTCTTGTACCAAACATCTGGAGAGCATTTTTGTGCTGTGCCACTCAAATATCTGAATTTGATTAGAAGATTTCGTTTTAAAACACTGTTCAATAATCCTGCTCCCATCAGCTGCTGCATGTCACTACCACAGCATTGTGGTCCAAACCTTGCAGAAGCACTGGAGTCAGTAATCAAACTTGGATCTCTGGTATGTGCTGCAACCAGTAGACCAGGCTTAATTAGATCATTTTTCATTTTTGTTTTCAAAAGACCCAAAGGCAGTAGTGCACATTACCAGCTAATGATCTGCAAATTTTCTGTTTAAAAAATGAAGGTGTTTTCAAATTCTATGAGTGTGAAATGTGTGAAAAGTCAGAAACAATATAAATGCCTTTTTTCCCCAGTCTGGATGCATTCTTGTTTCTGTTTAACCCATTCCTGCCTACACTTCTATTGCTCACCTGTTTTCAGTAAGTATTGAACATCTTGAGCAGACACCAAAAACAAGAGTGGAAAAAGCACTTGCAACCACTGAGCACTGGGGCTTTTTCTTTATATACCAGTGGTGGATTTGCCTATTTGCTGACCTGCAGGTATGCAATATCTAGTGTAGATGCAAGATTTAACTTCAAATTGTTCAGCAGTTACACCAAGTGTACCTTCCCCAGTCTGGAAACAAGGCTTAGTTTTAAAAAGTAAAATATTTTAATCTTAGTGTCCTACCTTAGTCTTAATTTTGGTCAGGTAATAATTTAACTTTAATTTGGCTGTAGTGAAAATCAGGGACTGTTATGCATCCTTAGTTCCTATGCACTAAAATCCTAAGCACGACTTAAAATATGGCAACACAAATCATTAACCAGCCAATGTACTCTGGGATCAGAACAGCACTTCCAAGCAGTTGGTGTTGTATGAAATACCTGTGAAGGATTGCTCACACAAGAATTCTCATCCCCTGCTCTATCATACACACCTTGCCTGGCACATCAGTCTGTCAATCTTAATTCCTTATTTAGTCCCTCCTGCCATTTGAGCATCTCTGGGTTTTTAATGTATTCAGCCTCCCAGCATCCTCCTGCAGCACAGGAATGCTGCTGTTCCAGTTTTAGAAAGGAAGAATACAGATGCTAAGTCTGAGGAATGCAGACACCATGTCTGTTGCTGGGAGGACGTGTCTCAGAAGTGGGGTCTGCACTGGAGCTGATAGATGCTTCTGCTCTTCCCTCCTCCCTTCCAATTTCTCCTGTGGAAAAGGAGACAGATGAGGAGCAGATGTTGCTGTTTGCTCACAGGCTGGAACTGTGATGATTCTGATCATTTAGTCTGGTGCTCTGTCTTGTATGGGCTACTGGACTTCATTGACTGAAGGAAGTTCTTGGTCTAGAGCATGTTTTAAATCAAAAAAGCCAAAAATCCACCCAAATTTTAAGTTGCTAATGATGCAGAATTCATCTGCAAATCCCTTCTTATGCTTAACAGACTGCAGTGCCATGGGGGCCAGGGAGAACATTGCAGAGTTGAGGCTCTCCAAACCCCTCCATCCCTCCATTGCTACTGAAACACACTGGGTTTTCATTTCATTTCCTCTGCCTTCAGCTGCCATGGGAAGGAAGAGGGGGAGCAGCACTCTTTGTCTGGCACTGGTTGCACGTTTTCGGACTTGGGAGATCAGCAAACAGCAGAACACATTTGTCTACCCTGCAAAGCAACCACATTCTCCAGCCTTAATTACAGTCTTTAATGAGTGCCAGCCAGGCTGGGTCGCACCGATCTGACCACTTTGGGTGAGCCTGTTGGCTGATGCAATCAAATTCATGATTCCTGTTCCTCCTGTCACCCATTCGTGTTAGCTCTGTGATTTCCACTCCAAAGTACAGCTTCCAGTGCCACTTGCACGTTAAATTGTGCTGATTATATTTTCCCTTTACACACAGACACTCCGTTGAAATTGTGTCAAATTTTTGTGGTGATGATATTAATACTCGAAAACATGCATAATAAAATTCTGACAGACCTTTAATTTAAGTATCTCTTTAGGGCTTCATTTTACTTTCAGCACTGCCAAGCGTTGCTTGTACAGTGAAGGGTCTGTCAGCTTTTGTGTTTCTAACCATGATCCTTTAATAATTTAAAATGACTGCCTACCTGGCTAGTGAGATCCCACTCTAATGGCAATCTGCTCCAGATGTTTACCTGTAAAAGCTTTGGCCTTTTTCATGCTAGGGTATACACTCATATAGCCTTCCTTCAGGATCTCAAATAATCAGGTAAAAGTAGTCAAGGGTTTGAGAGTGCACAAAATGATCCCCTGGTTTGACAGATAGGAAAACAAACAGAGAGAATTCTATTTGTCTGAAGCCTGATGGATGCAGGCTGTATTTTAGAACAGGAAACATATCTGAAGCTCCTAACACAAGCTCAATAGTTCCTTTAATAGTCTCAGGAGATCGAGTTTTATATCTCATTTTAAAAACGTGCCAATAATGGATGTTTACATATTAGGAGTAAGTGCATTAGTTTATTAAATGGTAGTGCATCTATAAGGCATCTGATGGATTTGAACTCAAAGGTCAAATACTGTTAAAAGGCTTTAAAATGATTAAGAGTAGCAATGACTGGTGCCATGCTCTACTTAAATATTTTTGACAAAAGCTTATGGAAGAGTTACACACATATCCACACGGCATTTTATGGAGGGCCTGCATGGCTTTTGCACTAACCAATCTAAAAGTTTTCCACTGTTCTAGTGCTGTTTCATGTTCAAAACACAAGATTTACTTAACAATCTGCACCAAGCTGTCACAATTTTTTATGCCATCTAGAAAAGCAATGCTTGTGACATCGGTGCTAAACTAATTATCTTTTTTTGTGGAGCTCCAGGTAGGCTTTCTTCCTCTCCATTTTTCGTTGTTCCCTGCAAATTATGCTTGTTAAGTCACGTGGCCGATTCACAGCAGCTTCAAATGACTGAAGCTATAATTATGTTTTGTTATATATGACAATTGTGACTGATATTCACAGTCAGACCTGGTTCCCTGTTGTGTGATGCAACAAACATAGAATAAAAGACAGCCCTATTCCTAAATTGTCTGTAATGTAATTAAGATGAGACATAAAAAGTAGATGAAGCAAACATTAGAAAGGTAGGGAAGAGAAGAGACAATAGAAATAATTACAGGAAAGTTAAGGTATATGTAGTATAAATAAGGTTATTCTCTGCTGTATAGTAAGATCTACTTAGATGTTTTATGAACTAGCAATTTAAAGTCAAACAAATCACAGCACTCAAAAAATATCTTCTGTGTGACTGAAAAACTGAGTTGAATTTCAGAACGATTTTTAACAGTTTTTTTATCCTTGCATATGTCTTTAAAAATGAATGTGTCCATTTTTAATTAAAACAACACTAAATAAAAAGCAACAAAAAGTGCATAACACAACTAATTTAAATCAGTCTACAAATCCACACTTGGCAGAAATCCCACATTTACACCTAAAGTCTTCAGGTTCAGAAGGAGCTACAAACAGAAATAACTTTTAATCTGCATCCATGAATAACTATTAATCTGCATATGAAAGTGTAACTACAGTGTCCTGAGACCACTCCAGCACACGCACAAAAAGGACTGACACCAGACTGTAGGAAAAAATGAAAGATGTATCATTTATGGTCAGGTTTTGAAAATTATCTGAGTACCAAAAATAGCAATTATTTACTTCATTGGGTTGGACACTCAACTTCAATGATCACTTTTGAAAAGTGCATCTTTCTGGCGCTTTTCACCAATACAGATTTTTATCCTCACAGAGCATGATCTTAATTCTTCCTCCAGTTTAGTTTTAAAGGATGAGAGTTTTCATGGAGGAACATTTAAAGGTAGGAATCAATTCTTGATTACAGTCTGATTTTTTTGCTCTCTGCCTTTGATTTTATTTAATAAACTCCATTGCCAATAACACATGTACTTAAACAACACTCTCCTAGCTGAATATTTGCACTTTTCAAATATTCCTGGCTGTAGACTGCAATTGATATGAAAAATCAAAATGCAGTGATCTCTCTTTTTCCCATGAAGAGCTCCACAGCTTTTGTATAATCCACAGCCCAAATTCCCAGCAGCCTCAGCTGAGTGCTGCAAGCCCTTACTGATGTCTCAGCACTACATTATTGCCCAGGACACACAGATGCATAATTTTTCTTTTGTAGGAGGGATTCCTCTTAAGACTGATGACTTTGGCAAAGCAGCATGAGGAAAATTCATTCTGCATGTCATTTGCCCTGACATGGCACAGAGGCAGAGCTGAAAACTGCCCTTCCTTTATCTATCTGATCTGCAATCTTTACAAGGATATTGGTAGTAGAAAATAACAGTGTTGTAGAGACAGAAATTACTCAAAGAACAACTTCCTTATATATGAGATTTTATTAATGAATATGTGCTTTCTTTCTCAGATAAAGGGCACCCATTCTTTTCTAAACATCCCAATATTATTTTCCAGATATACAGGCCAGTGCTACCAACATTTCATTGCTGTTCACAGTTGGTGCTCTGTAATTCTATGTAATTTTAATTAAAGAAGAATTCTGAGACAGTCTCCCCCTGTGCTACCATCAAGCATACAATTAACTGTGTACAATTTCTGCTGGGAACAGTCACACAGTGATTTCAGATTAATAATTTATTATTGCTTCCATATTTGTATCAAAAAAAAAAAAAAAAGGCAGCATAGACTAAGAAAAAATCATCTACTGAAAACAGTATCTGAATTTGGAAAGACTTTTTCTTCAGTGTAGATTTTAAACCTGATAAGCTCATAACTCCATCCTATGGACGATGAAGATAAATAATCTCTGTAGCTTTACACTCTGGAAGTTGCATGTTGGAAAGCCCTCACTAAAGGCTCAATCAAGGAGAGCAATACAAGCAATTTCATGCACAACCTTTCATCATCTTTTTGGTCCTGAATAAGTGATTGTTCTAGTTCTTCCAATGTTGAAGATCCAATTTCTGATCTTGACTGTTCTGGCATTTTCTTCAAATTAGAATCAATATCAAAATAATAGTAGCAGTTGGCTTTCTACAAACAGACACATCTGTGAGGATGTTTTTCAGCGAATTCCAAAAGCAGAGCTTTTAGTGTAACTGCCCTCACTGCTCCTTACAGCTCCTCAGAACAATTCTCACAGTGCTGCAGAGAGCTTGCTTGAAAGCTTCTTAACTATTATCCTGCAAAATCAAAGGAATAAACAATACATCTGAGGTTTCTTCCAACGCTGAAGGGAGCAATCAGGGAAGTCACTTGAATACTGTCATAATGACAAAAAAAGTCTCTTTGAATCAGAATATTCAGAACAGTTCCACACTGGGAAATTTTCCTATGCTCTCTTGCTATTGTCTTTCTTGATTTTGAGGGACTATTATGGCATATTATGATTTGGGTGGTGGAAGAGACACAGGCACCCAGCAAATGAGATCAAAATGCAATTTAATCAGATGTTAGAGTCTAAATTTACACCTAAGCTGATTTATTTCCTGTCCAACAGAAAAACCCCAACTTTTAAAAACAAATCAGTCCATACTAACTGTTTTGAATTGGTACTCAGGAACAATTCTCCTCATGAGGAGCAGCACTGCTCAGGTATTCAAAATTTTATTCTGAGTAGATGCATCCGTTTGCAAATAGGACTGTTTGGGGGTGGATGGATACCTAAACCAAAACTCAAAACAGTGCGACAATATCTAATTTTGTTGTCGGAGAGAATGGCAGAGCTTCTAACATTTTAAAACTGTTCCCTGCCTTTGATGTCACTTTCTAGCATCTTACACTGTTTTTGAATACAGGGTGGGGATTTATCAGTATTGTTCCAGGCAGTTATTTTTTCAAATATTCAGTCCTTTTTATGATTTAGGAAACTAAGAAGTACCCATGCACCTTAACCTTCAGGCTACCCATGTTATCAATAATCTTAATTCAAGGTCAAAGTGTTAAACAACTTTCAAGTACTTTTTGAGAACTCAAACTTCAGACCCATCCAAAGACAGCTGTTTGTACACCCTTTTTATAAATTAGTGGACTGGAAGAAATCAACACTTTTATGTATGAGCAGAAATCTTGTTTATTTTAATATGTTGGATTTCCCTTAGCTAAGTGAACAGAAAGCTGCAGTGAGCTTTCAGAAATGTTCAGCCAAAATGGGTTCACACTTAGGTTAGTAGCCATTAGAAGACACCCAATTCAGCAAGACCAGAATCAGAGCAATGTCTCACTGCATTTGAGCAAATGTGTTACCATTTTCAATTCCTTCCTGCTTTGTAGAGTGTTTCAAAAATAAGAGTTTTGGTTACAAGCAAGCCACAAAGAAACACTTATGCCCACCTGCCCGTTTCCTTATGCAAAAGATGTTGCTTGAGAAACACTTCAAGAAAAAATAACCTCACTAAATTTAAAAGAAAAAAAAAAAATTGCATATTGCATGTATCTTCTTTGGTGCTTTCTTGAGATAAAATGTGTCTTAATATTTTTTCCAGACATTCGGGACAGTGGGGGACCTAAGCCTGTGATGGTGTATATTCACGGAGGGTCCTACATGGAAGGCACTGGAAATTTATATGATGGCAGTGTTCTAGCAAGTTATGGGAATGTGATAGTCATCACAGTCAACTATCGCCTTGGGGTGCTTGGTAAGAAGCTTTCAGCTTTCCACTAATCCCTGCTATCTGCAATGCAATTCATATCACATGTGAGAATGTACTTAAAAAAAAAAAAAGCCAGAAGAGCAACAACAAGTATTTTAAAATTTTTCTTTGGCAAGTATAAGGTTTGTATTCTGGGGATGAGATATAAAGACATTGCAGGTATTTTCTGGAAGAGCCTTCTGTCATGCTGCATGAGACAGGTATTCCCATTGCTGAGCTGTCCAGACAGAAGTTTCTCCTTTTTTTGTTTTGTTTTGATTTGTTTCTGTGAATAACACTGATGCTTTAATTCATAGAGAGGTAAATTAATTTTTAAAAAATGTTTAAGTCCTAGAGGGTAGGGTTTTGTATTGGAATGAAAGAGACTAAGTTTTGAGTACCCTGATTTTTTCATGCTTTGAAAAAGTGAAGGATGTTATGAAAACGTCTTTTTACCTGTTTGTTTTGAGCTTCATTGTGGTTTTGAGAAGTGTTATGGGTGTCATTCAAATACCTCCAGTATTTCTTTTCCAGATAATGAATTACAGAATGAAAGAGTTACCTTTGATTGTTTCAAATACATTCAGTAGAATGTGCTCGTGCTGTTGGTAGAGGTGTGTGGTCTCCCTCTGGGACCTTGTATTTATGGAAAAAGGAATTACTCGGCTATTGCTCAGTGTAGTCACAGGCATGACAAAGTCCTCCAGCTCTTGAGACAATATGATTTTGGGGGGGTTTTCTGCATTGATTATAGGGGAGGTTCTGCATATTCTACCAAAATATTGCATGCTAAGAGTCCTGAGGGCAGGAGTTGGATCCTGGGGTGTTGTGGAGATCAGTACAGGAAATTCAGAATACTGACATAGGTGTAAGAGTGTTCCCTGTAACTTCCGAAGGGGTGTGACAGACCAAGTGTCACTCACAGCACAGAGTTTGATCTGAAGAGCAGTCAACTTTATTTTCAAATATCAGCTACTCTGCTTCACTTTTGGGTTGTCATTTTTTGTTTGTTGTTGCTCTGTTCTTGGTGGTTTGAATTCAGTTAGCCCAGCCCCCAAAAGCCTTGGTTCTGCTTTGCTTATCTGGGTAATTCTCTTCCAAAAGTTTCATTTTTGTTAAAAATTTGACACCCTAATTTCAGGGGGAGGGAATGGATTTTGACTTTAGATTTTGAAACTTATTCTACCCCAACTGTGTTTTACAAGGAATTAAATGACTTCCAGAAGCATCATGACCATTATTGTCTGGATTTATTTCCTTGGTACTGGAGGTTTCATTTGTGATGTACCACTTTAAGTAAGGAAGCTCTAGTATTTTGTATGGTTTTGTATGGTTTTCTTCCTCCTGTTTTCCAATTACACGATGGCTTCAAGTCCTGGACACATATTAGTACAGCAGTTAATAATCTGTTACCTGTGCCTCTAATCAACATTTCAGTTTGTCACCAGTGCCTGTCTTTGATGTCTCAAACAACATTTCTCTTTTTTATATGCCAGTATAAAAAGTTATCTACTATGTGAAAGGGCTGTTTGTTTTTGTGTATTATTTAGTTTGATCCCTAAGTCATTAGTAATTGCAGTGTTTAACAGGGCTAGTTGCTTGAAAGATGAAAATTAATACACCTTTGTTGATGATAATGGTTTTTCCAGTTGTAAATTAACACTGATCCCTGAGGTAACCCACAGCTAACACCTCACTGAGCTTAGGAGGATTTCATTTTTTTCACGCTTTTGTGATTCTTTGGGCTTTGTGGTCTTTACTGAGCCTCAAGGGTCAGAGAGCTAATTTTGTTTTAAGTGGGACCTATTACAGTAAAACCTCTAAAATTCACAGCAGAATCCAGTGATTGGGATGAATACTTGGTATTGCTTTCAAACTAACTAAAATAACCCTGTGTCAGGTTTGCAGGGTTTTCTTGGTAAAACCAATGCTGTTTATGTAGAACTCCTACACATCCATTGTATTTGGTGCAATGCCTATCTGTCATGTGTTAAATAAATAATGATTATGTATTGTTAAATAGGTAGTGGAGAAACACAGCAACAAAAAAAAAAAAAAAACAGAAAAGAAACATTGACCAGTTTAAATTTTTCCTGCCTTTCTTTCTTTTCTAATCTACAGATACCCTCAGAGCTGGATGTTGCATAATCGTAGTAGATGTCAGCTTTTAAGTTTGATGGTTTGAAACCCTTGTTCCAGGACAATGTTACCCTTTGCAGCCACATTAAGATATGGTTTTACATAAAGAAAGGTGGCAAATTCTCAGCTTCCCTCACCTGATCACACCCCACAGGGTGAGAGGTCCAGCTCCACTTGCTGGTGCCTGTGGGATACCTGGATCTCACCTCACCATTGTGTAAAACGCCTGGCTTTACAGGCAGAAGGAATATTTAAGGAATGATTTATCATCTGAGAAGATGTAGGGACAAAATAAGGTCTGTCTTCTCCCTTTCATGTGACCTTTATTGGTCTGGTTTCCTGTATCAGTCTTTTGTGGATAAATGTCTTTATTTAGGTGCTCTCCGTAAGTCATTTGCCATTGTTTCACCAAGATGTTGACTTTTCTTAAATAAATAAACTGATAAATCAATATCATTCAAATAAATGTTTAGAGCTGCAATAGCAACATTTTCTTCCAGACCAATTGTGATGGGACTGGGGATGTATTTTGATATCAGGTTCCTCACAGTACTGCTATTAAATCCACAGTAGACAGCTTTTGATGCAGTTCAGGTTATTTTCCTGTTTATTCTGAGTTGAAAGATCCTTTGTTTTATGGCCTAATCTGCTCAAGGAGCTGCATTTTGTGGAGATGCAAGATTTACTTCTGAATAAAATGTTAGAAAATGCTTAAAAATGAAATCCATTTGGTAAAGAGAAAACAATAATAAAAATTAAAGAAGGATGGAGCAAGTGCATTTAAAATTACAAAAAAAACCCACAACCAAACCAAAACAAAACAAAAAAATAAACCAAACACACAATCCAACAAAAACCCAAAGCCCTGGTGAGTTCCCTGGCCCAATTTTGTCTTTGAAACAAGTCTGAGGATGAAAGTCTGTTAGAGATTTTCCTTAGGTAAAGATGATGGAAAAGAGATCTGTTTGCCCTGGGAAATTGGGGGCTACTGAATAAGAAGCCATTGGAAACAGATTATTTATGTCTTCTTTAGATTCTTTTTGACTGCAAGTCTTGTTCAAGCAATTTCCCCAAGAAGGAACACTGCAGAAGCAGCCTAACAGCCTTGAAGGACAGTGCAGATTTATTTTTATGGCTTCTTTTTGGGAAAGGACAGATAGGAAGACAAGTTTGGATTTTAAACTCAGCTGATTTGCGATGTCAAAGGTTTACTCAAAATATATCCACCTGGTAAAAAGCAGGAGCATTTTATTTAATTTTCATTAAGAAAATGGAAAGGATTTATAAAAGGAGTCTATTCAATGTCCAGAAAAGATCATGATAGACAGATCTGCCAGTGCTGTTTTCTGTGTTCTTTCTTATGAAAGGTTTATTTAGAGAAGGAGAAGGCTTTGGGTCACCATTGGCTACTGCTGCTTTTAATTTCAGTAACGGAGAGAAAAGAGAGAGCTGGTTTATGGTAACTGGGAATTTGTTTCTTCATTTTATTAATTTATACTCTTTGCTCTTGATTATCTTTAAGCCACAGGACTTTAATAAAACTTTAATAGAAAAAAAACCATTTTTATTGAAGCTCACAAACTGAACTGGGGGAAGGAATAATGACTCAGAGGAAACTCTGTGTTGAGTACTGCTTTAAATTTCTGATTTTTTCCCTCTTGGAGAGGCAGTGGTTGTCCCTACAGAAACAGTAAATTGTCATTCCAAGGACCTGGTAATAAATAAAAAGAAAAAATGGTGTGTATTTTGTATTTTCTGCTAGGTATTCTGAATAATGTCTGCATTGGGAGGGCAAACATTCTCAACTTTTAAACCAAAATTCATGTTAAAACAGAAGCACACCCATGAGTGAGATTATCTTCGTTATGCCTTCTTTAATTATATGAAATTTTCCCTTTTGAGGAAGGAATAGGAACTATTACTGTCATTTAGTCTTGCATTTATACTGTCACCCTCTAGTTTGAGAATATTGACAGGGATTACTGAATAGAAAACACTTTTCCAGGTGTTCCACCACTTTGATTTTTTTATTTTTTGCCCGTTAGTACTTTTAATGCTGCAAGTAAAGTCACTGCAGCAGACTGAGAGCTCTGCTAGCATTATTCAGTACATTATTTCCCAAATAACTGTACTGAAATCAATGGGGCTCTTCAGCGCAGGGCATCCCCTTGTGACAGAGCCTGGTTGCTGTAATTTGGAGTGATGTGATGAGGAACGAGGGTACTGGAAAGGTATTTGCTCCTCTTGCACAGAACTGCTTCTGAGAAGAGCTGTTCTTAGAAGTCTGTTGTGTTTTCCAGGCCAAAAACTCCCTTTTTCAGTAGTGTGTTGTGTGAGCCGGCTGTGCTGGGCTGCAGCATTCACAATAAAATAAAATAAAATAAAATAAAATAAAATAAACCACAGATTAGTGACAGAAAACAGAGCAAAGCAAAAAACTATCATCACAAAAGCCCTTTCCTGCTGTCCCTTACTGGTAAATTCAATATAAGCCCAGCCCTGCAGTGAGTTTGGGCCACCTCTGCCAAGCCCAGGGTTCCTGCCCTCACCCCTCCTGCCCTCAGCAAGGAGCTGCTCATTCCCAACAGGCCAAAAAAAATAAAGCACAATCTTTCCTTTATGTATGAGCAAGTTTATGTGCCATAGTAATTCCAGAATGCAGCCTGGGGAACCTTTCATGGGATGGAGAACTGTCAGCTGACCATTTGCAGGTCACAGAGGTGAGAGTGTATTATAATGAAAGCTGCTTCAGGAGAACTTGGAAGTACCTGTTTCAGGGGTTTAATTCCATTGGGGTTGATTAGAAGGCACTTCCTTGTTTTGTTTTAATACTTTTCTCTTTTTAAATAGAACAACATACCACAGTTTTCCCCATTGCTTTCAAATTAGTTGTACTTTTTTCACTGTTAATCTGGTTTCTCAAAGTGATTTACCCTAATTTTGCTAATTGTTAACTTTGTATTGTTTCAATCATATAGTTTGGATGGGATTTTTACTGCCTTGCTTATCTCTTTATTTTGACAGCATGGTAATACTGAAAATACTAAAAAGAGGATGTCTGTAAAATATGATTCAAAATAATGTATAAAATTTAGATATAACACTTTCAAAAATTGCTTCATATCAGATTAAAAAGCTTTGGTCAACTTCATAAAGATATTGTGATGAACTAGAGTTCTGTTTCACTTAAGTATTTCTGCAAAAATAACCTATTATGTTCTCATTCTGCAACCTGGAGAGCTGTCTCTCCTGAAAAGAAGCCTTTTCACTTCAGTAAAAGTAAGCATCTCATGGCATAGTGGCTATTCAGTGAAAGTAACAGTGCAATAAGAAGGTTTATGTTAGTTAGATATCAAAGGAGATAAAAAATGTACAAAGACTCTTTTTCCTGCATTGCTTAGACTGTGGGGTTTTCTTTTATAGTTCACAATTTAATATCCAGTAAAAGTGGGAAAATGTTTGATCATTAGCTTTGGTGACAAGCACATCCATTATCTTTTTATGAAACCTTAAAGGTACTGTCAGGAGATGGCATTTTATTCCAGCTTTGCTGCACCTCTAAAGGGTCTCTGATGAGCCTTTTTTCTATTATCCATTTCCTAACATGTTTGAGTAAAAGTGATAGATGAGCAGAAGATTATATATTATTGCCTAATTAAAAGTACATTACATTGAAAGTAAAGGTGGAAAATTAATAGCAAAACACATCAAAATGTGCAGTCAAAAATCATTCAAAGTTTCTGAAATGGAGGAACATGCAGGGAATGTTAATCTATAAATACTTTTAGGGACCCCTGGCAGCTTCATAACAGTTTTCCTTTAGATATAAATGAAATTTTCATATTTTAGGATTACTCAGTAGAGAAAGTGTCCAGAAGGCCTGATATGATCCCACCTTAGCCTGGGGCACCACAGAGTCTTGGTATGGAGCCCTCCAAATGAATTTGATTCTAGATAAATAGAAGGAGTTAAGAGAGAAAGAGTGCTGCAGTTATCTATTCCCCCTGGTGCTGTACTTAACAAGGGCTGATTTACACATACTTAGAATTCTAAAAGTGTATTAGACAATTCTTATTTAACAGAGCAGGTAACCTCAGGGCAGCCCCGTTTGCAGGAGGCCCGAGCATGGCTCATCCAGATTTGCAGTGTCCTAATTTCATAGGCCCATTAATAGAATTAGCATTCAAATCTCAGACCTGCTGTAATTAATGATATTTTAGTGGGTTTTTTTTTTGGTTTGGTGGCAGCCAAAGGGAGGTGGGGTGTGCAGAGGAAGGAAGATCCCCACACTTGGGTCTGTTCCACCAAAATGACCAAATGAACGTGTGGAAAAGAATGGGTCATTGACTGGAGATGTTTAAAGGGTCAACTGCAGAGCACAGCAGGCGAGATATTTATGAAATGGGAGCCCTGAATAAACAGTGCACTCTTAAAAAGAACCATTTCTTTTCTATTTGTGCTTTTTCTAGCACAGCCAATTGACATTATCCACCTGCTCGGATAGATGCATACGCACACCCACTTCTCTATTTTTTAGGGCACAAAAGCATCATTTTATTTGCCATTGAATAGGTTTCTATCTTTGTACAGGTACTGTTTAAATAACATGTTTATTCTGATGTTTTTCACTAGACTTCTTTTCTGGTAAACAGAAAAATAACAAATAACAAACTTTGAAACTATTCATTTTGGCACAAGAGCAGTTTGTGTCATTTCTGTCAAGAAAAATTACTTTTTGGTAAGATAAATTTCCTTCATCAATATTTAATCATATAATAAAAGTATCCCAGTTTTTCTAAATAGCAGATTTATCTTTGAGTGCATAATAAACTTCAGCATGATAATATTTGCAAAATAGGAAAGAAGAAGCGCTCACTGAAGACAAGCTATAAATACCTTATTGCCTCAGAAAAAAAACCCACCAAAATCTTTGACCCTATTATCCTCCATGATGTTATTTGTAATTTTTATCATCTAGCTATGCGCAGCTACCTTCACTTTGCTGTAAGTAATGTCTGACTGAATATTTTTCACCATCACTGATCCCCTTGCAAAACCTTTAACCTTGTATTTTTAATGTTTCAGCTGTACAATAGTACCTGTATTTTACACTACACACAATCCTAAGCTTTTGGTTTTCTTGTGGTGGGAGACTTCTTGGGGAGCCAGATTTGGCCCCATCCTTAGAGGCAAACAGAATTTAGGCTGCTCTGCCTTTGCCATGATGCCAAACTTCCCAGGAAAGGATCTGCCTGACTGTAAGCCAAGAGCTGGGGATAAATTGGGATTTTTATGCAATCTGTATCTCACTGCAGATCATTCCCACACAGAAATAGTCCCCTGACTTCCCAATATTCTGTTTTTCAACCCAAGGAAGAAATTAGGAAATACTCTGCAGCTCAGCATCTAAGTCAGGTCTGTGCCCAGCCTTGCTGGGTCGGGAACTCTGCACTCCTGAGTTTTAAGCAGCTTTAATTCACACCCAGAAAAAAAGGTGAATGAAAATCCTTTCAACATTTATGATAGAAGTAGCAGGACAAGAAGATAGAATATTTCTAAATTCCCAGCTCACGGCATTTAATTACATATATTAAAATAGTTTTCTGAAGCTCAAATTAAGCACTTCTGTATACTGTGGGGCTTTGGAAGCAATAGATAATTTGACAGGGATTTCCATTGCAAATATTGCTCTCATTTTTCACACACTTCAATTGCATAAAATTCCTCATTTTATGGGTTTTTTCGTGTGCAAATTAGTTTACATATATGGGTACTAGCTCAAATATTATTCTGATACTTCCTTGATGTAGTACCTCATGATATTTTTGAATCAGTTGAACAAGATCTGTATTTTAAGGTTGTAACAGCACTTTTTAATGGTCGAAAAGAGTAATGAGAACAACAGATCTAGAGGAACAAAACTCTCTTGGCAGCAGTACTGGCAAGAGAGAGTCCTAAATTTTTTCTTCTATTTAATGTGGGATCCATGTGTAAATGCCTGCCTCAGCCAACCTAGAAAATACCACAGTAAAACTGTTGCAATTTGCATTACCCTCTAATGGAGAATATATAGGAGACTGCATTGATTGATACACTGATTTCTTATATCCCAAGATGTACTGGCAAGTAAATATTATTTTGGCAAGAACTGCATTTGAATACATTATCACATGAAAAACTGCTACATGAAGGTCTATGAAAGGCCAGAGGAAATTATGCATATTGGTTAATATCCTTTGTTAAGCAAAGTATGAAAACTGCCTTCCAGCAAATAGAAATACTAGATACTTATGTATTTGTAAAAGTATTTTGAATATATTTTGTATTGTATATGTTGCAAGCTAAAAATAGTTTTGCAAAAAGAAAAAATACTTATACACTTTAATTAAGAATTTGAAATATATCCTCCATGTTTCAGGGGGTTTATTGCTTGAGAAATAAATCGTAGTGGCATTTTTCATTGTTCTGCAGTATTTTTCGCTATTTTTTTTCAAGATCCTAATGAAACAGCATGAAAGAGCGTTGAGCAGTCTTTGTCTGGGTGACTCACTACACATTCAAGAATCTACTGATTTTAAAAATAAGTTTTGCTGTATTTTCTTTGTCACTTCTTGGATGTTTGTTTTTATGAAATCTCCCTTACTCATTATAATTTGTTCATTTTCTCAAGGCTTTCCACCAGGATTTTGGTTGAGGGATCTTAAAATGCCGTAGGTATGCTGACAAATTTCTTTACTATTTATTTTATTATTGAAGAATGAAGGGTTCAGTACAGAAGCACAAAATATTAAAAGAAAGGAGGCAGAGCACCATATAGCTCCAAATAATTTCAAAAAGATAAGGCAAACATAGCCCTAAGCTGTTTTGCTTACTTAGGTTTTAATATCCCATGAGTTTGGTAAGCACTTGTATCATCTCACTGATTCCAACAGGAAACACACAGGGAAATGAATCTCTTCCCAAAATGCTTGTTTCCATCCCTACTCTTTGGTATGATTTATTGCACATTAATTGATTTGCTTCAATGACTGAAATTTTCCTTTCAGCTCCAGGTAAATGCTGTGTCTCCACTGGAGATGGACACAACGGGGTGTCCTTCACTGAGCCCCCGGGGTGCTGTGGGGCCAAAGGCCCTGTGCCTTCAGCCACCCATGAACCATATTAATGACCCTGTAAAATGCACTCCTGAGCACCCTGGTGATGTTATAATTGCTCACTTTATTATTACGTGCCTCTTGAAAAATGTTCTCTAAATATTTTCCTTTTGCCGTTATATAGTTCTTAACTAGGATGGCTAAATTATGGTGGAGTGAAAGGGAAATGTTCACATTAAAAGGAATATTAACTTTCTTTCCACCATTTTTTTCTGATCATTTACCTCTCCTGCGGGGAGAGACTGAGAGAATTGAGTTTGTTCAGCCTAGAAAAGAAAAGGCTTCAGAATGACCTAATTGTGGCCTCCCAGCACTTGAAGGAGTTACAAAAATGGAGAGAGACTTTTTACAAGGGCCTGGAATGACAGAACAAGGGGGAATGGCTTCAAACAGAGAGCAGGTTTATATCAGATATCAGAAAAAAATTCTCCCCTGTGAGGGTGGGCAGGCCCTGGCACAGGGTGCCCAGAGCAGCTGTGGCTGCCCCATCCCTGGAAGTGTCCAAGGCCAGGTTGGATGGGGCTTGGAGCAACCTGGGACAGTGGAAGGTGTCCCTGCCCATGGCAGGGGATGGAACTGGGTGATCTTTAAGGTTACTCCTAACCCAAACCATTTTATGGTTCTATTACTTAAAATTTTCTCTTTTGGTACTTGGGCTTGCACATCCTGTGTGTTCAAAGCTGAAAGCCCCTTCCATAGCTGAGTTTCTCCTGTTATTGTACCTGACTGTAACTGTTTGCATGCACATTATTCGGATTTTGATTATCATTAGGTTCTTGAATTACTATTAAAGATAACCCAAAATGGAAATGTACTCACTATTTCATTTATCTTCTTTCTGAAAACAAAGAAATCACTTGACAACTACCTTGCTAGCATAGAGCTTTTCCAATGTGGGTTCCCTCCAGCTGAAGATGTGCTTTAAAAATGTTATTGATAAATACAAGATATTACCTGCATTTTCCAGCAAGCAAAAAATTCAACATCTGTGGTAGTGCCTGAATTTCATCTTTGCTGTTTTTGCTTAGGTAGATGCTCTAGAAGTAATGATCACAATTTCAAATTTAAGGTTACATTCTTAAATGGATTTAAAACAATGCACACGTTTCTTTTCCTTTCCCCCTCATAAGCACATAATGTTGCTTTTTTATCCTTTGAAAGTTCTATATAGTTGTTGGCTGGTTTCTTTTTATAAATATTTCATAAGTAGTGTTTTGATCTCTGGTTCAAATTCAGTCATGGCAGCAGATGTTCTTGTTGATAGGTTTCTTTTGAAAGTACTGTGTACAAACAAATTTACAAACAGGAGTATATTCAGTAGGTGTAGTGGTGCTGATAATATGGAAAAAGTATTATGAAGAATAAATTCGCAGTTTTAAGCTTTTTTTTTTCCTTGAGACATACAAAATATGAACAAAAAATATCATTGGTTGGCTATAGTGTATTGGGGATGCAGCTGAGGGTTGGAAAAAACTCTGGATCATCTTAAAAACATTGAAAAAAGCCCTTCTCTTGCAGACAGGGTTGTCTTGCACCCAGATCCAGTTCCAGGCTGTCACAGAGCAGGTCCTCCTGCAAGATGTTGGTGAGCAGCTGCCATTAGGAACCACCAGCTTTGCTAGAACCTGATCTACTTTTACCAGGACCAAGCACAAACAGGAAATATTATGTGTTTGTGTCAACAAGGTTTTGCCTGGTGCAGTGTCTCTGAAGGAGGTGCAGGTTTTGTTTCTGCTGCCTTCAGCACCAGAGAAAACTGGGTCCATGTGTTTGTTTCTCTCTCTTACTCCCGTTCTTCCAAGCCCCTCTGGGGCTCACTCCTGAGGTCTGCTGTGTTCCAGAATGACTCTGAACGAATTCTGGATGTTGCATTCAGAGTGTGTGAGCCCTGCTCTGCTTTTATATGGTTCCCTTACAACACTCCAACAAAATAATTTTGAAAAATGAGCCCAGGCGGGTTTATTTCCCAGCAATGACTGAATGCTGGCATTTGGATGATGGAAATAGATAACTTCCTTTGTGTGACTGCACAGATGAGAGCTTTTGTCATGAGATTGTGCTTTTCATTTACACGAGCTCTTATTCTTCTGCTTTTTAAGTCTAAAACTTTTTAGTCCCTTAAAAGCTTTTCCCATCACATTCTCTGTAGCTTCTCAGTGTTTCCTCCCAGGAGATCGGTATGATTTAGGTAAAGATAATCGATCTCACTGGAAGAAACAAAATTACTTGTGACGATCAATGTGTGCTAACAGTTACTTGTTGTTAGAGTCATCGTGCAAAGTTGCAGAACCCAGCAGCAACATTCAGAACATGGTTCTTAACTTCTCCCTGCCAAGAGAGCAGTATGCAAAAAGCCAAAGGAAATTGAAACAAACATGTGAAAGGGTCTGGCTTTCACTAGCTTCAGTGTGAGTTTATAGCGAATGAGGAAGATTCAACAAAACAGACTCTTGGTGGCATCTGGCAACAGGACAAGCATAGAGGAGAGTCCAGAAATAAAACCTTTGCTCACTCTGAGGGTGGCCAGATGCTGGATCAGGTTGCCCAGAGAGGCTGGGGAGTCTCCAGTGTACGGAGTTATTCAAACCCCACCTGACTCAGGCCTCAGTAACCTGTTGTAGTGGACCTGGTCCAGCAGGGGAGGTGGTGACCTGAAGTTTCCAGAGGTCCCAGCTACCCTGAGGCTCTGATTCTGTGATGTCAAGGCAGAGCAGTGTATTATATTATATTATAGTATTGTAATATAGTAGTAGTATAGTATATTATGTACTACAGTATCCCGAGTACTATGAAGGGGCAGATGAATTATTCTCTAGTCATCTACCTGGTCTTTTAACTCCTGATTATCTTTGTAAACCTTCTCTCTGCATAGTCCGGGCTCTCCTGAAAATGAATTAGCCCATTATAGTTGTCTTAGGCAAAAAATATGCTTTTCTGCAGAGCAGTAACCTCACAACTACCTTTTTTTGACACCAGTGGATGTATCAGCTACTCACTTGTGCTACGGATTCGTGGGCACAGGAGGGATCACTTCTTCTGCCATCCCAGGGGAGCAAACTGGCTCTGTTTCGACTGCCTGGCAGTGAGAGATAATGATCTGTCTCCTGAAAACTTCACCAGGCTTATGTCCAGAGCACAGATGCAGAACCTTTTCCTCACCTAAGCCTTTCCAGGTCTTTTGGCAAACCCTGCATTTACTGTAGCATTACCCAGGAATTGAACGGGGGGCTGGAGGTGGGTGAGAATCAAAAGGTCACAGGTTAGATCAAGTGAAGTCTGATGCTGTGGCTTTCTCAGCTGGAATTTGGGTTTTTGGCAATGGAGCTCCTGATTTTAAGGAATCCTAAAGATTGCCTGCAAGTTATAAGATAGTAGAAAACTAATTTTTCTCTCCCTTCTTTGCCTGTTTTTCCTCTTAGGAAAGGATCCAGTGCAAGCTGGATGTTGGATTGTTCTAGTTTGGTGACATTTATTTAGGTTCAGCTCCCAACCACTGGCATCCTGGTTTTTCTTTGTTTTTGTCATGCCAGAGTGTTTCCTCTGTGCTGTCACTCATCTCACTGTTCCTTTTCCAGACAATCTGGCAATTCCTGAGGACATACTTTTTCTCATCTCTTGACATATATTGAAAAATCACAAGTTGATAAAGACCAATTTCTTAACAAAAATCTGCCTCTGCCACAGATGAATACATCGCTTAGGGTACATTAGTGAAATTCTAAAACCTTACTTTTTGGAAGCTGATCATACACTAAAAGCAGCAAAAAGGAAAAAAAAATTAAATTGCCAATTACAGCTAATAGCTTTCTGCAATTGACATGAATAAAGCAGATTGAAGGTACTTTTAAAAGCAGCTTCTCAGTAAATCCAAGGAGTGAAATGTTTTGGAATGAAGCAGTTGCAAAAAGGAGGTTAAATATCCTGTGCTTAACAACTTGCAGAACCTAGAAATCTCTTCTAGAGACATCTTTGGGGATTTCTCTGTAAGAACACAACTGATAAATGGGTTTGTTTTCCCTTGAGAGTGTTTACATATATCTGATATTATTTACTGCATCTCCTTAAAAAAAATCCTCCCCCAAAAATTTTAATTTTAAAAGACTACAAAAAAAAGATAACCAAATATTAGTGATAAACCTTATTATTTCATTAAGTGTTTTCAGTATTATCGACTCTTTTAACATCAATATTTCTAAGGTGAATCAAACAAGTTTAAGTACTTCTTCTGAAAGCTGAAAATGTATTTTGTATATTAAGTCACTCATTTTTCAGAAGGAATATTATAGTAGTTTTAAAGATGGAAGAGTTTCAAGAAGAGCAAAGAGCTTGTTATACTATGATAAGTAAGGAAGTAAAGATGACTCACCGAAACAGGGCTTTCTAAACGTTTTATATATTTATATATATATTTCTCAGCACTGTGTAAAGCACAGATGAAAGGTTAAGAGAGTAATAAACAAAGCTGGAATGTGATTTTGATGGGTAAGCTGCACTTTGATCTTCAGACTATAAAACACTGCTACCTGGGTCAGAACTAACACTCAGCAGGACAAACAATCACTTGTTCTCTGCGCTATGAAATTCACTATTCCTTTTTCTGTGCCATGCTAGCAAACACTCGGTGGCACTAAGGGAAGGAAAGGGAGAATGTGGGAGTTTTAGCAATTTGTGTAATTTAACTTTAAACATGTGCTAAAGTTTTCTTTAAAGTTCTCTGATCTTTAACAAATAGCACTATAGGAATGCATCTGCAGCAAATACTGAGCAACTTTAAAGATCTTGAAAATACTAATAATATATGAAATTACTTAAAACCAGGGATGAAATTGTAGGTTGTGTGATAGCTTAAAAAAGAACAAAATCAGTGCTGCTTTTATTTCAGTTAGACAAGATTGCATTTCCTACTGCACCGAACTGTTCTGTCTTATGATTCCACAGAAACACAGAATATCCTGAGTTGGAAGGAACCCACCAGGATCATCAGACTCCAAATAATGGTCCTGCTCAGGACAGTCCTATTTTCCATTTTCTCCTCCTCACTCATTCCTTCAGAAAGATGTCTATTTCTTCTTAATTTTTTTGGTTTCACTGGTATTTTCCGAGCACAATTAACTGTGCTCTGAGATCTGAAGCTGTGCCAGTCCTGTCCCTGTCCCTCTTCAAAACGAGGTGGAGCTGTGGCACTTGGGGATGGGGTTGGGTGGGGCACGGCTGGGTTAATGGTTGGACCTGATCACCCTGGAGGTCTTTTCCAACCTTAATGATTCCGTGATTTGCACATTGTTCCATGGTTTCACATCAGCCTGAAGAAGAAAGCAGTCTGAGATAAAGGAAAGGCTATTCAGGAGGTGATAGACAGAGAGAGTACAGCAGGAAATCCAGATCCTTTAAAAAAACATGGGTTTGATGTTTCCCTTCTTTTGGTGTGCCTGCCTTTGTTGCTCAAATAGATTTTGTGGGTTGATAACCACTGTGATTTCTGTTGGTCCTGATTAACTGTAAATAAGAGTAGTTCTGCTGATTGCAGTGAGGTTGCCTACATGGATAAAATTAACATGGAATAGATTTTTATCGTGTCTGAGTCTTGGAGAACACAGTAAAGAAAATAGTGAAGGTTTACTCTTAAGGAAACTGGAAAAATAAGTATTTTCCCCTTGGAATCTCAGTGCAGGAAAAAGTGTGATTTCCACTTGACCAATATTTGGCTTATCTATCAATTGTAAAATAAATATTATTAATTCTAAGGATACTTATTGCTCTTGGTTATCTTAATAAATCCATTTTAGCATTTTACTGGATCACAATAGTAAAAATTCTCTGTTTTTAAATAAACAAAACCCAACTATTGAAAACAACTTTGTTTTCCAATGAAAACTACACCCATACTGACCTTTTTATGTACAAGATTGTCACACTATTATTACCTACTGTGAATAAGGTTATCACAAATGCATAAATTGTGCTTAAAAGTGTGACCATATCTTTTAATTATATCCTTGATTCTGGCAAATTTCAGGCAATAAAAATCTCATTAATTTTAATTGTGTTGGATCAAGCCCCGTATTTATAATGTGATGTAATTGTCCACTGCATTCCTGACATCTGGCAATAAAATTCTTGATCATAAAGCACTAGATTATATTTATTGGTGCAGGATTAGCCATCAGGCAATGGTTTGTCAGGAACAAAAAGCTATTCAGACAATTCCTTCATCAATGATTAGGAAATTAAGTCAGAATATAGATTTATTCATATTTATTTAAAACTTACATTGCTCCTGTCACAATGATATCAACGTAAAGTAGATACAAGCTGTTGTCCCTGACAGAACAACTCCATTTCAATCTATTAGAGATTGAAGGATATACATATTTATTCCTTTTTTTTTTCCTCTCCAGAGATTTCCACCACTGAAAATGTGGCCAGGAGGAAAGCATGGACATGCCATAAGTTTGAGCTGGCATGTTGTATCACAGTGCTGGGATGTGCCTTTCTGGCTTGATTTGTCTGGTTAAAAAAAAAAATTTATTGTCCTTTACAATTATTTCCCAGCAGAAGAGACAATACTGGAAATACCCAGAGTGCTAAAACTTCTCTGGATTACACAAATGCCACAGCACGCTATTTATCTGTTTGTTCATTATACCTGACTAATTAATTAACGACTTTCTCTTTGATTCATTACAGAGAGATTGATGGAGCTTACGACTCCCAGACTTCCAATACTGTAGCTATGTACAGTCCAAATATTTGGTTTCTGGGATGCAACAGGGAGATTAAGATAACTTATCTCATCCCACACTTCCATCTCGATGGCATTTGTTTTGTCTCTCAGCCAGGGAACACGGCCTGGCTGCTGCCTGTGCACAGCTGAGTGGAACCCAGGGGGGGACGATTATTACTCATTTCTCTCTTGTTTTACACCAAAAAGCAGGAAGGGGTGGCATTTCCCTTGCCTTGATCCTCCAGCCAGTACAAGGCTCTTTCCACCAGCGAGTGCCAAACTCTGAAAGCGGCTGCAGCACCACAAACCCTCAGAGAGCTCTGTTCAATTGTGTGACACCCAGGGAAGTTAATAAAAGACCTGTGCCGATCTGAAAGCCAGAGTTTACTGTATCCTCACATCTTGAGTAGTAAGAGAAGAGAGACCAAAATATCTGGCATCGTGATCCATTTGGTTTTTAGGGAGCTTAATCTCTTGTTGTTCACATAAAAAAACTAAATGAAGTATCACAGCTGGTTGTGTATTCTCCCCCCTCTGCTGAATAGCTCATCAAAGCCTTTAAAAAGTAAATAATGATGGTTGAAAAAAGCGACTTGATAACTTACTTAAGCAATTTAACCTGTTGCAAGTTTTTGTAGGACTAACGTTTTTTGCTACTTTTCAGACTCTAGATTTGCATCTGATTTGTATTAACAGAAAATGGAAAAAGCAAATTTGCAATTGAGAAGTTTTTCCAGGGAGTCCTGTTGCTGTACAGCGTTTGGTAATATTTTCAGAAACTGAAATATGCCAATTTTTCTATTTTTGTTTTAGAGAATAATTACATTGTAGTGCATAAGGCTATCTGAAATTTTATCAGTGAGGTGCCCAAAGTGATATGTGTCATGGCATGAGTGATGGAGCAGAGCAAATAGAACAGTAATACTGGAATTATTCTTTAAATTAGCTTAGAGATGTTGTTGTTTCTGAGCTGTGTGGTTCCTAGAGCTTGTTAGAGAGACAAACAGAGGGAGGTGAATGTAACAGGGCTGTGTATACACGACACTGAATGGCAGATGTGGTTTGATATCACTGTTTTTGGTTTGAAAGTGTGCTGTTTCTTCCAATACCTCTTTTTCTTCCTCTCATCTCAACCATTTTTAGCTCTCCCTTTTGATCACAGAAGAAGATCTGTATCTGAGAAGAAAGGTTCTTCCACCCCCATCAGCATCAGTTCAGTAAATCTAGGTGTCATCTGCCTAACAGCATAATGAGCAGTAATAACTCATAATGGCCATAATGAGCACTAACAGCTGAACATGTCAAATATACTGGAAAAAAGAATAGTTCCCTGTGGGACTCCAGCCTCCTCAAAGTGCAGGTACAAAGTGCTCCTGCAGATAGCTGTGAACTACTGAACTGCAGTGCAACCACAGGTTGTTCCAAAAAACCATTTCTAGAGGGAGACAGCTTTTGTTGACATTTTTTTTGACATTATATTCATGATAAAGTTCGATTTCTCAGAGGATTTTGAAACAAAACAGGTATTTAAGTTTCTAAGCAAATGTGAAGGACAAGTTCTTTTCATCAGGGCAAAGCCACAGTGCAGATCTCACAGTGCCCACAGGGCAGCACACTGACTTGGCTTCTGGTAAAGGGGGGGCCAAATTTTGTGAGAGCAGCTGGGGCATTTAAGGTAAGGTGTGACCCAATATATTATTGGTTTATTCTGTGTCTATAGCACAAGCAGGTCTTGGGAGTAACTGCAATCAGGTGGGCTGTATGCCATCCCCACTGCTGTCTGCAGCTAGAGATGCCCCAAATTAATTTACTTGTTTCATCTTACCCAATAGTTCGTTGATTTCGCAATTCTCATATTCTAGGCCTCTGGGAATATTCTGACATATTGGATGAGTTTTTTTGTTGGGTTTTGGTTTTTTGTTTGTTTTTCTTTTTTGGTTTTCGGTTTTGGTGTTGGTTTTTTTTTTTTTTGCTTGATTCTGCTGATGCATCACAGGAAAACATTTCTGCATTTACCTGGAAAATTAAACTGTTAGAGATATCACTGTGCTTCCCTTGATACTGGCTGGTGATCCTCTGTCCTGTCACTCCGTGCCCATGCCCAAAGCCCCTCTCCACCTCTCTTGCAGCCCCTTTAGGCACTGGAAGGGGCTCCAAGCTCTCCCTGGAGCCTTTTCCAGGCTGAAAACCCCCAGCTCTGTCCATCTTCATAGATGACCTATTCCAGCCCCGGGATCAGCTGAGTGGCTTTCCCCTGGACTCATTCCAACACGTCAATCCCAGTTAATGACCAAACCCTCTGGAAACACTGGCCCAAAAGAGCCATCTGCCAGGCTGATCAGCAGTCACTACTCCAGATATCTCATGGGCTGCTTTTGTAAATCCCTCAGCCGATGAGAAGATAAAACATAATTTTCAGGAAATGGGGACTATTTAAGAAAAAGTATTTTTAGTCTTTCCATCAGTCAGAGAGGGATGTCTTTTAGAATTGTATTTGATATATAATTAAACTTAGTTTTAAAAGAAGTATAGGTTCATCCATAATATAAATAAGATGCTTTAAGTGAAATAATCTATACTTAGCGGATCAAAATGTTTGGTATGACTTTTTTTTTAACCCCTTCACAAGTAGCCATCTGCTTCAGAGCAGCTTTTCACACACTCTTGATTCTGACCAGGAAAGGATTTCTTATAATAGTGTCCTATTTCTGAAGCATACATGGACTAGGAATGCATAAAAGTGAAAAGGGTTTTAAGGGATTAGTAAAAATGGATGAAGTGGATTCCCAGCTGAAGCCAAGTTCTGCTTTGTGCCTTTAAATGATTACTTGAAATGTAAAATATCTATCCTACAGAAGCTAGTGACCAGTCTCTGAAATATCAGTTATTTACATGTCATTGCCAGTGGACAAGTGTCAAGAGGCAAGAAACCCCCAGCAGTCTGTTTTTTGATTTTTGCCTAGAATTCTTACCTTAGTAATGCCCAGCTCAGCCTTCTCTTCATCTCTAGATCATAATTAGAATATATAGATTGGAAATGTAAAATACTATTTTTTCACCTTCTACCTGTTGTAAACCACACGTAAGTCCCACAAATTTATATCCACCATAGGGGGGTTGTAACTTGAGGATCTTTAGGTCCCTGTCAACCCAGGCCATTCAGTGATAAATCATAAATCTCTGCAGACATCACCACAGAGAGTATTCTTTGCCTTTCTGCCTACATGCTAATAGTGGTTCCTTCTGCCTTTAGAGTGTATTAACTGGGAAATTTGGATAAATCAAGGCAAACTGCAAAGGAGAGCTCTTGAAGTGACCAAAGGGACTGGTACAAAGGCAGTGGAACTCTGCAGATATAACACATTTTATGGGAAAGAGCACCAGAGTTAGTGAGCTTGTGAGGATGCAAGTTAAAGTTCAGAGTCTTAATAACAATTTTCTTTCATTCTTTCTTTTCTTTCATTCTTTCTTTCTTTCTTTCTTTCTTTCTTTCTTTCTTTCTTTCTTTCTTTCTTTCTCCATTGTACTACTTTATGAGTTAAAAGCTTGTCCTGTGATTACAGTTTAGAAGATAATTCTCTGGTACTTTCTCATTTTCCAGTATCAGGTCTGGCTGCTTTCACCAGGAACTTTAGGAAGAAACCAGACTTCCAATTATTATTAAATTGTGCTCTAGGAGTGTCCTGGCAACACCAAATCCAATGGTATCACTTGGCCTATGAACCACCATGAAAAAGTCTTGGTGAATCACCTGGAAAATCCTTTATTGCTTACCTGAATGGAAAACTTCCAATTCTGGGCAAGAGTTTGCTTTTAAATAGAAAGGAAATTTTAAAAAATGAAATAAAATGCTGAATGGAGTAAGCTGCAAAGCAGAGTGCTCTGTAATCCAGGTGATGCAGAAATCAAATGCAAACCAGGATGAGTCAGGCCTTAAAAATAAGTGTGAGCAGCAGCTTATTAGGAAAGTAATGCTGGTACACAATTGGCCATATTAACATATTATCCTTGGTCCTATGAACTTTTGCAGATACCTTTTGACTTCCTCTTCTATTATTTTTATTCAAATTTCTGAGGCAAAAAAGGAATTTTCCTTAAAAAATTAGGGATTCCATTAGAGACAGACTTTACAGGAAAAATTTTGAGCTGACCCTGTTCATTGTGAGGCAAAAAACATAATGCTTATTTGTAAGTTGTTTTTACAAACTGGGAGGATTTGGGGTGAAAGAGTGTTGGTTTTGGGTTTGTGTTTGTTTTGTGTTGGTTTTGCCTCCGGCTTTTCTTGTGTCCTATGACACTGCTCGGCCATGCAGGCTAAAAGGATAACTTTCCTTCTGACTCATAAAAATGCTTGAGTAAATTACTCTTTAAGGTTTTATGATGGTACAGAATATTTCAAGTGGTTATATTGTTTTCGTTGGGATTTGTTGGGGGTTTTGGTTTTTTGTTTGCAGTGTTTTGGGGGTTTTTTTGCTGTTTTTCTTTGTTGTTTGTTGGTTTTTTTCTTGAGGGGAAATTCCTAATAGGCTCTTTTTTTCACTTCCCTTCTTCAGTTGTTCCTCTTTGATGTTCGTTGTTAGTAATTTGTATAAGAGCAGCATATGAAGAATGGTAGAAAAAATCTTAATGCCATTCCTTGGTTATAACTAAGAAAAATGTAGAAATATATTTCCTTGTGTATGTTATTTATAACAGCTTGGGCAATTTTCTGCTGTACTGCTGACCGATTACCTTTGGGGATATGAACTCTGCACATGCCCTAGTCAGACTCCAAACTTCTTTTTTGAGTTTTTGACTCTGTCTTGCCACTTACCCTCTCTCTTGAGCCATATTAAGGGTCTCCAGCAGCGAAACCTTGACTGAAGTGTTATTACCAATGAAATATAATTGTGCATGACAGTGAGTTACTACCACCTACTGCTGCTCACATGGCTGAGCTGACAAGAATAAAGTTTTCTGGCAACAGGCATCTGCCAATTTGTATCATGGCATTGTGAGTGCTGGTCACTGGAGTCCCCTGAAAGAGTCTGGCAGCTGATAGGAGGGCAGACCTCAGGCTCCTCGACTTTATTGAGAGTTCAAAAAGAGACAAGTCTGCTGGAGTCACGACCTTGATGAGGAGGGTTCCCCTTTTTGTACAGCAGAGTCTTCAAGAGAGGCTGAGCTGCAAAGAGGAGCGTGGTGTTTGGGAAAGCTGTTGTATTCCAGCACCCTTGGCACACATTTAACTCTTAAGAATTGTATCTCCTATTTTATACTGAAGTAGCCACATCTTGTGCTTTTTATTTCGCTCCCAGATTTCCTTTCTGAGTGAGGAAGCTCACTTTTCTGGGAGGAAAGCCTGGTGCAGTTGTCTGGGCAGTTTCTGTCAGAGCAGAGAGGCAGAGCCGGTGCCAGCCCAACCCCTGTCCCAGCATTTCCCAGCACAGCATCCCAGGATGTCCCCAGAGCTGTCCCTGCTGCTGGATGTGCCTGGCTGATTGCCCAGGAACCACGGCAACCCCCACCTTACAACACATCACAGCTGCTTTTGGCACATTTGTGTTTGTAGGTATCTGCTTAGACCTGAAAACTCTTCCAGCCCACTCTGCTCAGGGTTGTCCCCTGCCCGGGTTCTTTGTGGGATTTCTCTCTTTCACAGACCCCAGGCAATCCTTGGTCAACTGTTGAGTGAATGAATTGGGCTCCTTCCTTCCATCACAATGAAAGGGAAATTTATTACCTTACTCCATTGCTGGTTCTCTAAAAATCACTGTAATGACAGTGCTTCATTCTCTGGTTTGCAGTGTCCCAAGAGAAAAAGAAACCTTTTTTAACAGTCCCTTCTGGTCTGGAGAAGATGAGCCTTCACAAGCAGTTGCTGGCACCTGACTGGGAAGTTTGCCCTACCAAGAGTGAGCTGGTACAAATGCCTCACACCCCAACTGCTTATACATTCTCTCCCCATCTTTTCTCCAAAAAAGAGTCAAATCTTTCATATCCAGACCTGCCAAACTAAATGACTTGATCATAAGCCTCACTTTCTTGACCTGTAGGACCATCTAGTTGTACATTCATCCCCCTCTCCCAGCCTGATAATGTGTTCCCACATCCAGTTTTCATTATTTTCAGAGATCTATCTCTGTTTTACCTGAAGGAGGTACAAAAATTTTCTCATAGCAGACTGGGCTCTATCAAGATGTTGAACAGCTCTTCATCCTTTTCCTGATCACTAAGGTTTTTTTTGCACTTACTGTCTAAAATTACCATGTGTTATGAAAGGCCTAAAGCAAAAATGGACTTTCATAGTTAGATATATATAGCTAGGAAAGATCACAGAAATTGTGCTAAAAATCAAAGAGGTATTTTTCACTTCCTTAAAGCATATTAAGATCATGGACACCTATTTTTCCCCCTACAGATTAGTACTGCTCCCTCACAAACTCCCAAAATCAAACCCTAATGCTCAATCATGGTTTGTGAATAGCTCAATCTAAGCTGCATTTTTTTTTTTGGGTGAAAAGAATATACTGTCCCAAAATTACATCCAAAAGGCATAATTTCTGAAAGAAATGTGATGTAACTAGCACTTGAGAATGGAGTAGAAATGAAATATACATTTGCATGAAGGTGACTTGTTAACAAGGTGATTTCATTATTTTCTATGCATATGTCTTTATTACAAAAATATAGGTTACAGGAACATACTAAAGTTTGGTGAACTTTTGAGTATCCAAGGTTGCCTTCCTTTTTTTCCATCCACACATCATGAAACATCTCCAACAAGGAGTCTTGAATACAAGTCATAGAATATAGTTTAAAAAAAAATCTCTGAAAGCTTTTTCTTCACTTCCTTCAGAACGATTTCTAAGAATGCTACAGGCACAAGATCCTCACTATGGAGGCAATAAACGGTTCCACATCAAACACAAAAGGAAGAACTTTCTTTGTAATGCAGGGGAAGGGAATAAGAGCTGGTTTCTTTTTGTTTCCTATCCACTTCTTGTTTAAAAAAGATTTTGACATAGTTTCTTCTTCTGTGGAATAGAAAATTGCTACTTATAATATTTTTTATAAAGCTGTCATCATTCATTAATATTTATAAAGTGGTTTGAGATCTCTAGAGAGCTATATCCTGTAAGTGAATTTTCACTCCTTCTACAACCAAAAAAATATTAATAATTATTAATACTATTTTAAAATTTGCTTGATCGCCTAAATTGGAATAGTGTATACTATTTTTCATTGCAAAAAACCCCAGTTTTCATCTTTGCATTCTAAAAGCTGTCTAAAGCAACAGTGCTTGCAATTTATTTTTTCAGGGTATATCCACAAATTAAAAATGTGAAAAAAAAAAAAATTTCTCCTTCTGGGATCTCTATTATACCAAATAACAATACTCTTGGATTTAACCACTATAGCTGTTGCAAAAACTTAGCCTCTCTTATACTGTATATTTGTTTTTTCAAATACTGCCATTTAGATAGGTATCCAGTGTATTCCACTTTGTTTTTTCCTTCTTGCTGTTTTTTAAAATAGGCTATGATTTTTATCACGGGTTATCCTACTGTAAACACACAACTTTAATTTCCAAGGGCATCTTCCTTCCTGACTCCTACGGTAATCCTCAACCCACACTCTATTGGTTTTCATTTCCTTTTAAATGTCAATTTTAAACCCTTAAGTATTGAGTCCAAATTAATATTTTATATGGGCTCCTTATTCATGGTATGGAGTAAATTGTCTAAAATTGGTCATTTATGTAGTGCTGGACATACCTCTACAACAATAGCTCTGGAAACTGAAAGGGAACTATGGAAAACTTGCACCAATAGCAATTTTATTTGTTGCTGTGGTCCCTTGTGGGAGGTGTTTGTCTGGGATTTTTATATGTTTGATACCAGCATAAATGGTCCTGTTGTGGTGTTTTAAACAATCACCTTAGCTCTGCCTTTGGGGACTCCATATCTCAGCCTAAATTAAAGAGAAGCTCTGATGGAGAGGGGCCAAAGGATGGAGAAAATAACAGAAGGTGAGTATCATAATAACTGATATCATCTTTAACAGAGAACAATTATACTAGATTACTTATACATAGTATTTAAAACAAAAGAAGTGAGAACATAAGGTATAGCTCAATCTAATGTTCTTTGTTCGTAGACAGACTGCCAAATCTAATTTTTAAATGGAAAAAGAGCATTTAAGTGTTGGTCAAGAATTCCCATGAACCCCTGCTTTTAGCTGTGAATCAACATGAAAAAAACCACACATTTTTGTCTCTCAGTTGTGGAAATACAAGCATTAGTTACTAAATTAATGACTGCATGTGGCAGTTACTGTTATGGTTTAGTTGATATGGGGGTGTTGGGTCAACAGTTGGACTTGATGGTATTTGAGGTCTTTTCCAACTTAATAGATTCTGTGAGATTTGTTAGCAGTTCATTGGTCTGACAGCTAATGGATGCACTCATTGGCATTTTGCTTAGTAGATTATCATTTACTGTCACTTTTTAAATTTAGAGTGTGGTCTTCCATTGTATTTAATCTATTTGCATCATGGATGAAGAATTTCTTTCCTTAAAGGCAATCCCTTATTGTCATAAAATATTTTTACCCAAACTGTTACATGAAGAGAACACCTAAAACTGTAAGAATTTAAGATTCTGGGATTTGACTATTTATTTATTGTCATTCTTAGAAAAATGCACTTTTTAAACTCATGACATTTCACTCCAAATACAGAATGGACTCTCTAACTGCTTTGACTCTTCAGATCTCTCTTATTGTGATAAATAACATGGGAAAGGGTTTCATTTACTTGTCAGGATAATATTATTGGGAAATACAGTGCAGCTTGTTTCTTTTAAGCCTCAAGAAATTGTTCTGGCAGGGGAAGAGTTTACAACATTCACTTCACACAAGAGTGTCTGCTGATTTTGCATGTTCAGCTTGAAAAAAAGCATGTGGAGGTTCTTGGAGATGTTACCTTACTGTTCTTTCAGCTAAATCAACATAGTGGCAAGTGGCTAAATCTCACTTCTGTTGCCTCAGTTAACTTGGTCTTGCATGGATATTTCAGGCTGGTAGCTTTGCTGCTGCAAAAAAATAAGTTAAAAATAGAAAACAGAGTCTTCCTAGCTAAAAACCAAAAATCTAAGCAAGTTCTGCGAGCACTTGCACGTGCAGCAATGAGAGCAATAGGGAAGTGGTTTTTAGGGGAAAACAGCATCTCCTGCTTGCCTGAACAGGGTGGTCGTGGGCAGCACACCTTACCTGGACATGCTGGCATAGCAGGTGCCCACTGGGAAGTAAAAAACCTCATTTCATGGCAGTGTTTTACCATAAACTACCTGGCTCTCACAAGAGGAAGGGCCAGTTAGCTCAGATGGCACCACCAACCTTAAAATGGCATGAGCCAGAGTGTGTTTTACTTCCAACAGGATGCTCGAAGCTACAGAAAGAAATATTCCATTTCTTCACAAAGAAAGCATTTAGAAAACAAATGGAAAAGAAGCAATATTCCCACTTTTTATTTGACTTGGACTCCAGCTTGAATAGGCTGGAAGGGATGTGCTTTGTGAAAACAGTGTATCAGAGAAGATAAAATCATTTGAAGAAATGTCATCTGGGACTTCAATGTAGAAGAAAAAGCTATGCCACAATCCTCTGTTTCACTCCTAGAGATGTTTTCTGTGATGTGAAAGGGGAAGCAGAGCTGTCACCAAAGGTCAGGGAAAGCAAAAGAAAATATTTTCTTAATGAAAAGGGCAGTGCTTTTCTTAAATTTTCCTTCACTGGCCTGATTTCTTCCTGCTTTTATGTGAACCAACTCTGAGTACCAGATAGTAAAAGTAGCATCTCAGAAAGGTTTTATTTGATATGAAATATTGCCTCTTTAACAACAAAGTCCTGTAAATGTGAAATGTTCTGGCAAAATCATACCTAATTCAACATTATACAACACAGTAAAATCATTCTAAAAGTGGAAAGTATGAAATATATAAGCTTCCCTTGGCTAAAACAAAAAAAGCAACTCCTTGTCCCTCAACAGGGGATATGTGTTGTCTCAGAGAATTTGTTTCTAGTAACTGTGGGCATATTGCAGAATCAGAGAACAGGAACAAAAAACGATTTGTTCTGTACTCTGATAAAATTTTTCACATTCATATGTATATCAACAATAGACTTTTAACACACACAATGATGAATTTCAACAATATAACACTTAATGCAACATGTTGGTGCATCTGCTGAGGCTTAGTCTAAATGTTATTTTTTATGGGATGCACTGTATTCAGTGTCTGAAAATCTATAGCAACTAGTCTTACTAACAGCCAAGGGGAAACCCTAAGAAGTGGATGCAAACTGATGTTTTGGCCTCTTCTAAGAACATGAGCTGAGCTTCATTATCATGTTTAAACAAGCCAAAGCCTTGTTTTGATAAGCATTATTATATTTTCATAAATGTGTCTAATTTAATTATGCTAACATTAGGAAATCATGTAACTATTGTAACTGAATCAGCGTTGGAAATCGGCTGTTACTACCGCTAGGACTTAAGACAGAAGAAACTGAAATATCCAAACTGGGGACAAGAGTTTAAATTCTGACTATTAGTCCACTATGATTCAGGTCTGCTTTTATATAGAAAATTCTCAGAATCAGAGCACTTTGGGTCTAAACACTTTTCCTTGGCGTTATTACTGTCCCATTAACGTGTCACCACAGCTCTTGGTGAGGCAGGACGTGCCACAAGAGCTTTACACAGCTTGTCCTTGACTACACAAAGATTTGGCAGAGAGTTCACCCAAAGCTGCACCTCCCGACCCCTTTCAGCAGACACATCTTGCCACTATCACCTCCAGAGAGTCCTCAGGTGCCTTTGGGATGCAGCGTGTCAGGGCTGTGCAGAGCCACTGCTGTGCAGCTCATTTATCTAAATGAAGGAGTCACTTTAGGCATGACAGCGGGAGAGCAGCAATGCCTTGTAGTCTTTGCTTGTTTTATTTTATTCTCATCCCTCCTATTATCTCGCCTTGTAACCTTGGTTAAGTCCATTAACCTCTTTATGGCTCTGTGTCGTTTCCCATGTGCTGTCCTTTTATTCTGGGTCGTTAAGAGCAGGTCTGTACACACAGTGCTGGCTCACCGGGGCCCTGAATGCCTCTGCAGGAGAAACTGCAAATAATTGAGGTAACCTATCAACACCCAATAAGCCAACGCAGAGCTACCCAACGATCCATGCCATTTAATTTTCAATCTAGTTAATGTTTTAATTATTTTACTCCCCCTCTTCTGCTTAGCGTTGTCACTGTGTAGGTGGGAATATTCAGCTTTGTTCCTGCATCAAGCCACCGGTGAGGTTTGGACACAGGGCAGGGGTGGGCTGGGACTTGGTGGGAACAAGGTGACATTGCCAGGGGGGAGAATATTCCCTAGAGAAAGGCTTCACATTTATGGCAATTGAACTGTCAGAGTTTGTTCTTGTTGGGTATTTGGCACCATGCCTTTCAAAGAAGTTAAAAATCACTTGGGTCCCCAAATTCTACTCTGGAGCATGTGGCCATTTGGAACAGAAATTGTAATCTTTCTTACAAATTTCCCTGCTCCATTCTGGCCTAAGTGGTTGTTTCCATCTCCTCGAGCAATCCACCAGAATAAAAAATTTGTTGTACTTCACAATTTTTATCAGATTTTTTATGAAAAAAGAGGTTCTTTTCATGCTTTTCTGAATTAAGACATGAATTTTAATTACAATTGAGAATTAGTGCTTTCCTAGTCTTTTTAGGTTTAATTTTCCATTCTTTAACCTTTTATGCTACTGTTTCTTGATATTAATATTCATAACACAAAGTTCTATTTTAATTACTTCCTCCTTTCACTATCTCATCTCTGTATGCGTGCCTTTAAACATGTAAATAAAAATTCATTTTAGAAAATCTAAAGTAAATAAATTAGGAAATTAATTGTTGGATTTGTTTTTATTTCTATATATTATTTATTAGATGGTTTGTTGTTCTAATACTTCCTGATGGGTTTGCTCTCCCTTTGCTTGGATATGTGCTGTTTCCTTTAAATAGTTTATCTTTTTATTAAGTTAGTGAAGAAACTGCCCATATTACAGCACTGGATAAGGATAAACTCTACATTCTTCACCTTGTTCAAACTAAGATATTTGTCTCACTTTGCCAGTATCCTAACATGATCTTTCTGATTTTATTAATAGTTCATAAAGCCCAAATTTATTTGCAGAGGAAGGCTCAGATATCTTCTTGGGGTCGTTTCATAGACAGAGGTTCAGGATAAGCCTTTAAATCCAGCCTTATCATCTCTTTTGCTGAGGTTTTTATTTCTACAAAACTTTGTAAATCACTATTTGAGATTTCCAGTGTTTATGTGCATGTTTGCACTTTTCAGTGTAAATTAGTATCTCCCTAGTCAAAGAAATCTCTTGCAATGATGGATTACAGGAGCAATTTGGGAGTATAGCCTCAAAGGCTTTGTGTGCTTTCTCTGTTGAATGAGAACAGGCTCCTGCCTGCATCTCCTTGCCTAGAAACACTTAGGTAAATTGTAGTTAATTAATTTAATGTAGACTAATATCACATCCAGATTAATTGATTTGTTCTATTTGAAATGGATTATTTCTCCTCGTTTACAGCCTGGAGGATTTGGTGGAAAAGATCTAGCAATTTGTGGATGGTTAAGAGTATTTCAGATTTAAAATCCCTGGTTCTCATACCCGAGACATTTCACGTTTTGAAGGGCAGGTTCACTGGCACAGTCCATTTACCCACAGTTAGATAGTGACTGGCAGAGTAAGTACAGGAGATTGGAGTTCATTTCTGTCTCATTTACTTTGCTCTTGCCACAAATATATCTCATGTAATGGCCTTACCCAGAAGCAGGAGTTTTAAAAGTTTTTAGAATTCCTGACCTTGGGGGTTTTTTCTCTCCTAAGGTAGGCTTGGATGCCAGTATAAAATATTTATGGCAATTGCCAATATGAAATCTAAAGCAAGAGCAAAACAAAAAAAGAAAAAGTGTGGGTCATTCCTAGTTCTGTTCACAAAAAGTTGACAACCACTCTTCCAAACAGAAACACAACCGTTCATCCTTACCTCCTATTACAAATAATAAGGAATAATAATAATAATAAATAATAAGGAATGTTGCTTTGGTAGCTTCACCCTTTATTCCAGCTCAAATCCATTCCTAAAGACAAAAAGGACATTACATCCCATTTTTTTTTGTCCTTCTCCAAGGTGCACCCAGAGCCCGTGAGCTCCCCGAGGCTCGGTGGGGGTGGCCCTTGGTGCAGAGCCCCCAAAAGCTCGGGGGGAGCTGCTGTGGCTGCAGGGCATGTCCCAGACAGCTCCTCGTGCCCCTGGCAGCCCTGCAGCTTCCTCCCAGGACTTTGGTCCTTTACTGCAGCCTGTGTTAAATTCTAGCAAACAAATAGAAGGTCTTCAAGCTGCTTACTGTTTAAATATTTCATCATTTCCTCCCCCCCTCATAAATATAGATGTAGTCTAAATGTGGAGAAAATAGAAAAATCAGCAGGTGTAATATTTCTGCCCAAGCCAGTGGAACTGCTTTATGACACCTGGGCTTCCTTTGTAACCTTTATTACATTATGGTGCTCTACAGCATACTATTAAAGTAAATTTTGGTCTCTGGTAGCAGGTTCATCCTGCTTTTTCTCAGAGATTTTTTTGTACTTTCTTGACTAAATTGAAATATAACAAAGAACTTTAAGGAAATCATACTACTGATAAAGTACACAGTAGTTCATGAAAAAATGATCTACTCTCCTGCCAGCAGATTATGGTTTGAATGGAAAACCAGAAGCAAACCTGAAGGAGAGCCCTGAATGGGCTTTTAAGACCTTCCACTCCTCGACTGAGGACTCTGGACTCTGTCCCAGTGTGGGTGGTGCTCGGTGCTCACCCTGGCTCTTGGGGTGTCAGCTTTTTAATTCCTGATGTCACTGGATTGCCAAAACCCAGTGCAATTGCAGGGTTAATGACGCTTGCTGGCTCCTTTTTTAATTACAGTTTCAAGAAGGCAACCAGCTTGCAACTAATGTAAAATATTTATTACTTTGAGTTTCGAATCATTCCACTTTATTAATAAAAATCTCATGTGGTACTCTAGCTGCCTAATATGTCAATACTTTAGAAGCCAAACTTAATTTCTCTAAAAGTTGTCAAGAGAAGTTAAATACAAATGTTCTTCTGTATCTCTCTCTACAGTAGCATTAGCACAATTTTAACTTTTTATTAGTTTTTTTGAATTTTCTCAGTATCCAAAATATATTTAATATATTTTGATAATATATTTGACATATATGGCCCAATGAGGTTCTGGGGTAATGGTTTTAGACCTACTGTATGAAAGCTGTCCCACTGAATTTCTGCTTGTTCATGCTGGAATAGATATTTTTCCATCATGCTCCTATATGGAAACGACGAGTTGGTTCAAAATGTGGAAAAAAAATCCTTGAGTTATTCTGCGTTTTCATCTTTATTGTGGTAACTGCTCTAAATATTTAGATCAATTTTAAGAATCTCTTCCTCCTTTATATGCTTCATAATTTTCCCCCAACTTAATCAAATCTGCCAGCCCTTGATTTTATATTCTTTATTTTCTATTGCTAGTTTCCTTGAGGCCCTACTTATATTTTGTATCTATTGCTATTTATCCCTTTTCCCCACATTTGCTGTAATAATATCCTTTTGCATTGCCTAAATAGCTGCATTCACTTTTGCTTTGAAACACGTTGTTTTGGTTTTGTCATCAGTTTTTAGAAAGTTAAGTTTTGCCATTCTCTATGTCTTATTTTGAGCATCAAGGAAAATGCTCTTAAGCAGTTCCCAATTATAATTCATAATTTTCTATTTGAATTGAGCATCACTAATATATTCTCTTTATTTTTTTCGCAGCTTAGTTCTTTCTCCTTGTGATTTGATTCATAATATTTTTCATCTTTACGGAATTAGTCATTTTAATGAAAAAGACCAGACGAATTGCCCTGACTCAGGAGCACTAATCTTTTCCAGAAAGGTCTGAATGTAGTTCAGGTTGAGAAAGAGAAAGCAAATGAAGGAAGGAGATGAAACCTTTCCAATCAGATGTGCTTTCCTCAGGACTATAACCTGACACTACAGCCCTAAGACACATTTTTGAGGTAGGAGTCCTTCTCCTGTAATTTCCAAAGTTCCACTTTATTTCCAGCAGAGGTGGATTTCCAGACCTTGACCTCCCAGGTGTAACTCTCCCATGGTTGTACAATTACCTCTGCACATGTCACAGGCAGGAGCTGATGTGTCCCTTCATCTCCTCCTTGGGGGTTTTGATGCTGTGTAGCAGATGATAACAGGGACCTTATCTTTTTTTTCCTACAGTATGTATCCGTGAACATTCCAGACCTTCTCTTTCTATTATTTAGGGTCCATTAGTCAAATAGAATCTTTATTTAAAACAGTTCTCCCATGGAAAAACACAGTGGGATCACACAGTGTTGTGGGAGCCTCTGTCTGTCTCCTCCTCTGAAGTCTTTCCAAACAGATTTGGCACTGAAGTGGCAGCCTCAAAACAATTAGTTTTCTGTAATTTGGGCTCATATTAGCTAGGAAAACAGTTGCCCAAAAAGGAGTCTAGGAGTGCCTATTTTATGGGATGCCAAAGAATCCTCATGGAGGAGTTTTTATAAATGGTGACCTGTGAACAAACCTTCAGCCTTGCTGATGTTATCTTAGGTGACATCAGTCATTCACAGGAAGATCTCTAAGAGCCCAAGCTTCATTAGTTATTGCAATCACAGAGTTCCTTGACACAGAATATTATTATGCCTCCCAGTTGTCCCACAGCCCTCTCTGAAGACTTATTTTAACATCACTTTTGCAATTATGTTCTTTCCACTGACTTTCAGTGGTGTCAGCCAGGTTACACTTGTGTTCGTGAAGAGGCAGTTCCAATGGTGCTCCTTCACTTCTCAGGCGTCTCATGGGGAGATTGTCTTTCCACATTCCAGTGTCCTGGATAGATTCTGTTCTCAAGATCTCATTTAGACCAAAATTAATGCTCCTTTTGCTCTATTTTTTTTTTTTAATTATTTTAATTTTCCCATTTGTTATTTTTTTCAGAGAAGCTTCTGGCTGCAGTGAGCCCCCTGACTTTCCCCTGAGTACTTGTCCTTGCAGGTCCCACTAATTCTGCTGCTGCCATCTGGGACTCCAGGCGTTTTTAGGGTGGGCTCGTGCTGTGCATGTGTTCTGTACATTTCCACCTCTTCCAGAGCGAGGATGTGAAATTTGCCCCAAATCCTTCTCAGGAGCCATGGTAATAAGCAAATTATTTTGACTTTGCTGCCGTTTTTTTTTTGTTTGGTTGTTTGTGTGGTTTTTTGTTTTGATTTTTTGTTGGTTTTTTTTGTTTGTTTGTTTGTGTTTCGTTGGTTGATTTGATTTGGTTTGGTTTGGTTTTTTTAAATTTTGTTTAGTTTTTTGTTTTTACTTTTACTGCTGTAGGTCTTATTTAGATTGGAATTGGGAGCTTTTGGGAGCTTAAGGGGTCGTTTTGGGAAAGCATCATGTAAATTCCTTTAGAGTTAAATTCAGTGAGAGTCATGCTGGGCTGGCACAGAAACCAGGACAAGTAGAACTGTGTTAGTACAGCTCTGTCTGGGTTAAGTAGCTTTGCTGAACAGCAGGGCAGAGGAGGCTGATCAGAGGACTGTGCTAATTCAGTTAAATCCTTTTCCATTTTGGAAATGTCACATTTAGAGCTCGTATATTTCTGTGTAGTGCTGTATTTTGTCATGCAAACATACCCTGATAAATCTTTCAATTCTAAGGTCAGTGACCCATTCATGGATGAAACCACATTTTTTTTCCCCAGCTAAAGCATCCGGATAGCATTGTACAGAATAAAATACAAAGTGATGAACCCAGGCCCAAGGGCACCACTTTCAGCTGATGTCTATTATGTATGTATATGTGTGAAGGTATGTACAATGCCATGACAGGCTTTTAGAGGCTTCTAATCTACATTTTTCTTAGCCCAGAAATATATGAATAGGAGCCCGAGTTCATTTTCTGAATCCAAAAAGCACATATCTTTATCCTATGCTTTTAAGCATCCTTTCATTTGTGCTCATTTGCAGTCTGCTACAATTTTTTGAGACTTGTATGCATACATTTCAGAGCAGAATGATGGCTTTTATTTTTGCCTGGACTATTTTCTCCTCCATATTCCAGGACAACTGTTCGTGTGGCAGGAGGGCACAGATATCTCCATGGATCTAGATAATCTCTGGTTATGAAAGCTATTCAAAATGTTTCTCAATTATTTTCTTTTTCTGCATTGTCTCCTGTACAGTCCTTTTTTGTACACTTGGGAAAGAGGTGAAGCCTTTATGTTTCACCCTCAATATGAGAGATATTCCAATGAACTGTGTGTTCATTTTGAGGGAGGAATGGTTCTTAACTGCAGCTTCTCTTCAAATCCCAAATGCAGGTGTATGATCATGGCAAGGATTTGGGCTTGGTTCTCTGCATGTGTGTTTTTAATGTTTTAACAGCTAAAAATCAGATTGCTTTCAATTTTCACTTTCTGAATCCCACATAAGCAAAGGGATTTATTTTTCTTGATTGCTTAATTAAGTAGGATGTTCACTGTGGAAAGCAAAATATTCTAAATTCTTAACAGCTTAGAAAGCTTTTAGAAAACTTGTGATTTGATCTGAATAGAGTCAAAGAGAGGAAACTTACTTTCTTTAACAAAATTCAATTTGGAGGGCCTTTAAGAACTAATTAATTGATATTGCTTTCACTGAAGCAGATGATGATACCAGTTGTGTGTCTTGCAGTCCTGCCACTCTTATTCCTGCCATTCCAGAGCTGGTGGGATTTTTTAACGATGGAGGTAACAAAACAAAACAAGTCTTCTAAACTATTTACAGCATGTCACTGCCAAGCTTGCACAAGCTACAGAATACTTGTGTGCTTTTGTTTCCCCCAGCTTCAGCAGCACAGACGTAACTTTGAAAATGATCCTGGGGGTGGTTTGGTAAGGACACAGCAGCTATTACTGAGCGGTGCTGCTGCAGGAGTAATTCTTGAAGGCACATTTGGAAGATTAAGTTTAAAAAAAATAAGTTCTACTGGAACAATTCTGCAGACATGGAGACAGATTTAATGATGAATGCACAGGATAATGCTTTGAGAGCGTTAAAGGCAGGAAATATTGAATGATTACTTTGTGAAGATCTGTTCAATGCATTCCTTGGGGATGATGCAGGGATGCTCTTCCCTTAAGAAGGCGCTCGAGTTTGAATCAAAACTGACTGAAGCCACTGTTCCTAAATGTATTTACTCATACATGCACACACAGATACAAATATAAAACCCAGCAAACAATCTGTTAACAGTCAGAGAACTAAAGCAATACCATTTCCTCCTACATCTCTTCTTATCTCAATTTTATCCATAAGGTTGGTAAAAGGACTTGTTTTTTTCTTATGACAACAGTATTTCCTGGATGTTTTGAATTGCTTTTGCTATTAGCTGTCTAGATTCCCTTCATTCTTTCCCTTTTCTTCTTACTTTTATTCTTTCATTCTTTCTCCCTATTATTTAGTCAACTCTACTTTTTCTCTCCATTGTCTCCTCCCTCATACTCTGCTTTTTGAGCTCTTGGCTACAAATAAAAGATTCAAAGGGCAAATCTATTAAAAGAAATGGCAGTACCTTTATAGCTCTCTCAGAAAAGAAGAAAGAGATGTTTCCCCTCCTCCCACTCGAGTGATTTCACCTGGGAAGCTGAGGGTTCATTTGCACAAATATATCTTCTACTCCCCCTGACTGATGGAGGCAGTGGTGTCAGAAAAATTTTCGGGATGTGCCCCACTCAACATGAGAATTGCAGAAGCCCTTAATTCCTTCAAAAGAATGTCCATTAAATAAGCAAACAGACAAATAAACGCCTTTAGTTAGGAAGATTGCCTTTTCTGCTGGCTGCTCCTGGAGTTTGGCTTCATGTAGCAGACAGGAGCCTAGAGTAAATTTCCAGCTGAGGAAAGACTTGTCTTTAGTTTTTCCAGGATGCCCCCAGCAAAAGCATCTACCTTGCAGAAATAATTTTCTTCTGCTGTGTTTTCCCTGTATTTACTGGCGGCCAGTGCTAAAGCCTTGGGCAACCTCTAGGTTTTTGGTTTTTTCACTTTTTGAACACCTCCCACAGCTTCAGCTTTTTCTGTTGTTCCTGTTGGGCCGTCAATGATTTGTGCATTGCCATTGCAGCTAGGAAGTCCCAGAGACTCTGAAGTGATGCCTGCTTTTTCCTGCAGGGTGGTTTAAAAAATTGCCAATTAAAAATAACATCAATCAAAAATATCTAATTTTACAAGTCAGTTTCAAAAAAAAAAAAAAAAAGCATGATCATGAGCATAAAGGTGGGGCAGAAAAATTAATTATTGGGACTTTCTCTACTGCCAATTCTGACCCTGTGGTATGTGACCCTAAATTGACCATGTTATAAATTACTCATACTGTAAACATGATAACCTTGCCAGCACTGAAGTTTCAGTTCCAGCCTGAATTTATGCTTTTCTGGGGTCTCTAAGAAGGCACAGCATTGTCATTTTTGCCCTGCTATATTTTCTTGTGGTGTGCCCACAAATCTATCCAACCATGACACCATGAATATACTTTGAATTGCTATTATCAGAGCTGAATCCCAAGGATTTTCCTTGGGCAGAGGCAATATTTACCCCAGGTGCTCTTTCTAGCCTTTTTACTGCAAAAATTAGTTTTCATTTTGAATACAACTCGCTATTTCAGTTCAATATGGGAGACTGAATGTTCCACCAGTCTCTGCACCGATACTGACAGTGTATTTTGCAATAAGGTTCTGCCAGCCTGGCTGCTCACTATTTCATAGCAATCACTTTTTAGAATTGATAAATCTTCATGCAGAAAGAGGAAAATACAGTCAACATTGCAGTAACTGTTGTTTCTCGCTGCATAAGAGGATTTACAAATAGCGCAACAATGTTGAAGGTAAAATTATTTTTAGATGCTCTGCTGTGAGTTCGAGCAAGCTCTGGACTAAAATCTATCAACTAGAAGGTCAGGCAGTGCTTTATGAATGTAATGGAGCTTCAGTTGTAAAAATCTGCTGCAGGAATGAGAGGCAGAGATGGAGGGATCCATCCAAGAGCTGCACTAAAAATGCAATCCAGCCTGCAGCTATTATTCTTAAAGAGGGAGACATAACCCAACCCTGACACCCAGACTATTACACCTAGAAAAACCAGTTTATTTTTGAAGCGGTTTACTAATTAACTCAGAAATAACTGAGGGGGAAAAATGAAGATATTTTCTGCAGGAAATTAAAGTTGCAATATAAACAAGTTCTGAACACTCTATTTATTTCCAATTAATGAAATTTAATTTGAAAGATAGAATGAGCTTCCAATCCATGATCCTTACAGCCCAGTATGTTGTCTGGAAACAGAATTCATTTTAATTAGTCATAAAAAGTATTTAAAATCTTCCAGTGTCAAACCCCCATAAATTTGGGACTCTATTCAGAAAACAAGGATGGCATTACTTTTTTAAAAGACTATGCTGCATATTTATAGTAACATTAAGGATAAAAACATATATAAATCATATATCCCTAGCTTATTAACATCCTCCTAATATCTGCAGCAGTTACAAAACTACTCCCATTGCTGTTGCATCACGGAAATGTTACATTTAAATCTTCTTTCCAGCAACCTTTGCAGGTCCCTTCCAGTTTTTTTATCACCTTCTGCCACAGGAAAGTTCTTGGGCCTAACACAATAATCTAAGATAATCCTCTGGGGAGAAGCAATATTAATTAACTGGTTGCACCTGCCCATTACACCATTAAGTCTGTGACTAACAGGAGACACTTTTTAAACCCCACAGGCTCTGTCAGCCACCAGGGGACATCGGAGAGTTTCTCAACCTGTGCTTTCAGTCCCTGGAGCTCAGACCCACCTTATTTTTCATATCAGCCTTCATTGACACAAAAATCAAACATCCCAAAAATCCTTTCCAAGCTTTAGCCTCCCCATATGGCACAACATGGCATTACCAGCTGCACCACGGGAGAGCTCTGATGGCTCCTGAGCACAACATCCCAATTAAGTGCCACAATGAAAGCAGCAATTTCGGCTTGTTTAATAACAGACTTCACCCAAGCAAGTCTTTGCTTCAAAGGATCGTTTAATAAATGGGAAGCAAAGCTTGAAAGGAGGAAAAAGCTAAACAGAACTATAGTTGCTTTGTTACAGATGGTTAAAGTGGAGAATTGTTGGCTTAAAAAGGAAGCTTTCAGTAATTGAAGAGTCTCTCCAGAGACACCCCGTGGTGTTGCACACACACACGTGAACCAGCACTGGTATGTGCACACTTCTCTCATTCACTTGCAAAATATTCAATCTGGATTGTGTTTGATTATGTGGAGTAATTCTACTTTTATTCATCCCTTTCTTCAAAATTACATCCATATAAAATCCATGTTCATATTTTACATAAACCAGTTGCACCACCAATTCAAATTGTTTTCCTGACCAGTTGTGTTTGCATTCTTTAGAAAACTTCCTCTGATGTTACCGCAGTTCTGACTCTCTAATTAAAATTTAGGAATGCACATGATCATGATAGCATCAGATCTGAGCCACTCTTTTGATAATCTTTCAATCTCATCTCCCCATGTTCTAAGTGGATCCCATTCTTTCTCTTTCCTATCCCTTCCACATCATCTCTCATTTCATTTTCTTGTCTCTTTAGAGAAAAAAACTTCAAATTATAAAAGCCCATCACTTTGGAACAAATGTGCTATTAAATCTTATTAATCTTTCAAGTTTTGTGTCTTAAAAACAACACACCCTCTTTGAGAAATAACCTCTTTAGTACCAAGTCCACACAATAAAGGCCATGCCTTTCTTGTTTTTAAAAACCATACTTGAAACAACAACAATAACAATAAAATGGTTTTTATTTATAGCTCACTGTCATGTACTGCATCACAGAACTCTTCAGACGTGGTGAGATTTTTCTTTAGGTGGCAGAGGGTAGTGGCAAGCAAGCTGAAAGTAAAAATTTTCTGTGAAAAACCAAGCACAGTTTTATTCCGAAATTAGAATTCTTGCTATCATCTCACAACTAAGGCCTACTTATTCTTCTGAATAGACAAGTCTACTGTGCACAGTAGTTCCCCTCTTAAAATCTGCATTTGCAATTAACTGCAGAATTGACATAAGGTGGCAGCAGGTCTAATTTTTTTACCAAAGTACTTTTTGATAGTGATTTTTTGTATGCTCACACACGTTCCTAAGAGATAACTCTGCTCTCCTTTCCATGAGATTATTCCTTAATTACTTTACACAGCTGAATAACAGATGCATAGCGACAATAGATCAAGAAAAGGCATTAAAGATATTCTCTATAAAATAGTTCCTTTCTAATGGGTGGCACTGGGGAGATCATGGAATGTGGCAGTAATAAGTGTTAATTTACATTTGGTATAATTTAGAGGCCAGAACAGCAGCCAGGAGATCTGTGTCTGTGCAATTTGACAAGATGGGCCAACCTACCTTAAAAGCCATCTTTCCTTTCTGACCTCAGCTGTTTGTACACAGCACATTCCACAAAATACATTTCTATTTCTATAGACATTCTGGCTTCTGCCTTCTTTGGAGAGAGCTGAGGAATTCCAGGGCAAACCAGCAGCACGAAAGGCAGAAAGAAATTTGTAGTAGCAGCATGGTGATTACTGAAAGGATGTCTTAGTGAGGGAAAACACATTTTTATTTTCTCAGTATCATGCTGGTTTCAGGAGCTCAGTTGCTGGTGACATGAAAAGATGGTGCTTTTTGCACCACAGTCCATCTAAAGAGCTCAAGACATAACTCCACTTTAACTGAGCTCCATACCATCCTTGTGGAAGGTATTGATACAATGTGCATATGCTTACAGCGAAGCACCACGGGTCGAAGCTAAATGATTAAAAGTCTGTGTTCACAAACTATAGTTATGAGGACTTCAGAAAGATTTAAAGGAACTCTGCACAGTTCATCGCCACAGAATCAGGTTGCAGTGTTAAAGGCCAGAAAGCATCCCAGAAAAAGGGGTGGAAAAGGTGCTGGGAAGGGGGTGGTTGATCACTACAGCTGTAGCAGGTATGGGCTTGGCAGGGAGAGAGAAAAGGGAGGGCTGGGGTCAGTCCAGAAGAGCAGCTCCAGCTCTGTCCTGACAAGGCTCTTTGCTGGAGTTAAAACCTACCTGAGCATTACCTGTAAAATGCATCTCCCAAGGAAATGTAAATCTGGTGTGGGAATGTTGTGTGAGACAAAGCTCCTTTGCTGATTTTTTTCTAAGCTTGGGCTACACGTGTTAAACGGTTAAAGGATTATGTTTAATTAAGCTTAAATTGGGACCTGTAGTAGTTTCATCTTCAGCTGCAAATTAGTAGCACTTTTTGCCCTTCTGCTCCAATATTGAATGGTAGATCCTTTCTGCCTGAGTGTTTTATAGTTTGGATTGCAATAAAATATCTTATAGGCAGTAATGGGTGGGTAAACTGGGGAAGGACACACGATTTATGGGATAACTATAACTTCTGAAAATGGGAAAAACCTCCATCAAACTGCATGCAGGCAACCCAGTTTACCAACATGAAATGCTGATATAAATGCTTATGCTTGAGGCAATTTACAGCCCCAGCTGTTCTGAAGTGGGCTCAGCACAAGGGGAAATCCTGATTCTCATCCTTCCCGTGGGTTAAATCACAGGTGCTCTGATGTTGGATTGTGGTCTGGGAAGGGTTATTCTTCTACTTTCTCAATTTCTGCTATTATAATTGCAGGTTTGCTGTTCTGCCTGGCATAAAATGGAAAAATTTAGAAGAGCCTTTATAATGTTTCAGCTCTTTGTTTGGATTGTTTATGTGCTCTGTGGCACTAGAAAATGTTTCTCGCTTCTGTGTTTCAGTGTTTAAAAAATCAGGATGGTAGGTGAGAGAAACAAACACTGTTCAGTTCCTTTCTTATTCTGAAATTAGCTGCATTGACTTAAGAGAGTGTTGTTTTTCAAAAACTTCTGTGTTTTAAAGAAGTGTTCAAAGGCTGGCCTTTTATGAATGCCTACACTTAAAAAGGCTTTTCTATTTTAAAGCATTCTTGTGATAGGGTTGTAATGGAAATATTGGCATAGTGGTAATAATAAAAATGACATCAAAATGCTAATATTGATAGACATGCAGAAATGCTGTCCTTGTGCCTCACTGGTTAAAATGACTTCTTCAGCACACCCGGGGCTGGCACAGAGCTCCCCCTGCTAATTACTATGATGGTACCAGCAGCCAAAGGATTTCCACTAACAAGGTATGGATGTGCCTCTTTCTCCTCCAGCAGTGCTCCTCTATTAAGTTATTTGAGGAGGGAGAGAAAATCTCTCTCAACATAGGAATTATCACTGAAAATATTCGATAGGAAAAAGCTGTAATTGGGGGTTTGCAATGGCAGCATGTAGATATGAAACCCTTGTGCTAAGTTCCGGGTAAGAAAGAGCAAAGGAAGAAAAATAACATATAGACAGAGCTTTGCCAGGACACTCGTGCTGGCTGTCAGTTAGATGAATTATTTTTACAGTATGTTTTTACTGGGGTTTTTTGGGTTTTTTTAACTTTAGCACCTGTTTTCTACTTCACTCTACTTCTACTTACAGGAGCAATGAAGCTGGTGAAGGGGCTGGAGCACCAGTTTAATCAGGAGCAGTTGAGGGAGCTGGGGGGCTCAGCCTGGAGAAAAGGAGGCTCAGGAGGGACCTTATAGCTCTCTGTAACCCCCTGACAGGAGGTTGTCCCCAGGTAGGGATCAGGCTCTGCTCCCACGTGGCAAGTGGCGGGACAAGAGGAAACAGCCTCTAGTTACACCACAGGAGGTTTAGATGGGCTATTAGGAAAAATTTCTTCACCAGAAATGTTGTTAGGCAGAGGAATAGGCTTCCCAGGGAAGTGGTGGAGTCCCCAGCCTTGGAGTCATTGACAAGATGTGTAAATGTGGCACTTGGGGACATGGTTTAGTTGTGGGACTCAATGATCTTAGAGATCTTTCCCACCCAAATAATTCCTTGATTCTACATCTCTTTGGGCTATCCAGAAATTTTCCTCTTTTGACTTCAGGTTTTTAACCCCCATTCTCCATTGTTCTCACTGGTGTTGACATTATTTATGTTTCCTTTGCTCAGGAAAGGAATCAGACAACACTGCTTAATAGAGTAAATACGTTACCACACTGTAATACACTTGTAAATGTACAAGGTGTATCTCAGCACTATTATGGATGAGGAAGGCAGGGTATGCAATAAAAATTTTACAGCAGGGAAGTTGTGTTTACTGACCTGTATAAGCTTCAGGGATTTCCTTCTCCAAGTGTGGCAATAGATTTGTTTTGTGGTGCATGTCCCACTCGAACTTGGAATCAATACAAGCAGGGTGGTGTGGCACTCTGGCATGTACTGGACTGAGCCATCCCAGGCAATCAGATTTACGTTGATAAAAGTTCTTGTTCTGTGCTATAATGGTAGTGAAAAGGACAGGGGACTGCCCATTCCTCAGAAATGGAGTGATCTCTCACATTTCAGCCGACTACACGCGATGTTTGCAGCAGGAGCTCTTATTCCAAGGGCATGAATTGGAAACTTGAGAGCCCCAAGGCACTGAGCAGTACAAGAGCCACTGGTGGATTTGCATTTCCATCTCCATTACCAGGGAGCCAAGGGCTGGATTCTGTCAGACAGAGCAAGGTGTGAGTCACATTCCCACTAAATGGATTGCTCAAGGAGCAAGTCATCTTTGAGATCGGGTCTTATTACTCTCAGTTATGCCATTAAATGTCCACAGTAGTCCACAGCTGTAGCCTCACTCCTTGGAATATCCACTTCCAAAAAGAATTGGAAGGTGGTAAGGGCTTTATACACCTGCAGCGAAGCAGAGCAGGATTTGATCTGTAATCTCTGGGTGAATTCACTCACTGCAGAACAGGTGGGGTTCTTTTTGCTTGTCTGAGGGTGAGAATCCCCACATCATCACCATCTTCTCTCATAGCAAAGGCTACTGAGCTGAGCTCGCTGCCCTGGAGAGTCCAGGGAAGCTGCTTTTGCAAAGGCATCCCTGCAGTTTCACAGATATCTTTGCTCTGCTCACCTCAACCCTCATTTGGCACAGGCACTGCTGATTTTCCAGGAGTAAGCATTGCTTTGTTGCTCATTTTTCATCTGTGCTAGAAAGCTCCCAATTTACCTAGAGAGCATAATGATGTCTGGCAAAGGTCTTCACAACTGTCTGCAACCACAGCTGTCTCACCATGAATTAAACCACCCTGTCATGCTGAGATTTGGGGCTTCTTTCTGGGGCAGCCAGCTCCTGTAGTCACCAGCCCTGGCAAAGCTAAAATGGAGTAGATGAGACTTGACTTTCCACTCCCTTGGTCCTTTTTTGTTGCACTGGCTTGCATTTATGGAATAGAAACATCCAAGGAGGCTGAGATTGACGACCTATAAAGCACTGAGCTGTTGGCAAGAAGATTTATGGGACAGTTTGTCAATTATACGCAGTTAAACAACACAACAAACTGAGCGGAGTCGAACGCAACGCGGATCCTGACACAAAAGGGAAACGGTGTGAAAAAAATCTCGTGTCTTGCTCTCCCAGGATTCAAAGAGGACTTTACATCTGCTGCCTGCCCGAGTTGTGTTGTGTGTTGCTGGCCTTCGCAGCCAAGAAGAGGCTCTGCATCTTCTCCAAAGGCTGGGTCCCTCCTGGAAACGCTGCCCCGGCCCTGCAGATGCAGCTGAGCCAGAAGGACCCCAGCCCTCGGCTCCTGAGCAGATGTTGGCTCTGGGGCTGTCTGTGCAAAGCTGAGGAGGATGTGCCTCTCGTCCCTGCACAGTGTCCTTTGTGTCCAGTGTGCTGGAGGTTCCAACAGATTCCAATTTTTTGGGTTGAGCTTCCTGTTTTCTCTGACCAGCCTGCTTCACTCATATTGGCTGGGGTGTGTTCAGGAGCCTGCTCTGAGTCAAATGACTTCTGCATTTTGAATCTTCAACAGTACTTCCTTTTCAAGGGCATAAACATATATAACTTAGATAATATTTCGGGTTTGCTTTTCTCCAAAATTATATACTCACCAGTCCATTAAATGAAAGCAAAGTGCTATCAGACAACTTGATGACAAAGTTCTGATTACTTCAAGTTATTACAGAACAGTTAGAAAAATGTTTATTAAGACATTAATTGTTGTAAAGATTTTGTGCTTATCTTGTGGAGCCTTTGTTGTGTGGACATAGTACTAAAGAGGTTCTTTCTCAGAGAGTGTGTTGTTTTTAAGACACAAAACTTGAAAGATTAATAAGATTTAATAGCACATTTATTCCAAAGTGATGCGCTTTTATAATTTGAAGTTTTTTTCTCTAAAGAGACATGAAAATGAGATGAGAGATGATGTGGAAGGGATAAGAAAGAGAAAGAATGGGATCCACTTAGAACATGGGGAGATGAGATTGAAAGATTATCAAACGAGTGGCTCAGATCTGATGCTATCATGATCATGTGCATTCCTAAATTTTAATTAGAGAGTCAGAACTGCTTTAACATCAGAGGAAGTTTTCTAAAGAATGCAAACACAACTGGTCAGGAAAACAATTTGAATTTGTAGTGCAACTGGTTTATGTAAAATACGAACATGGATTTTATATGGATGTCATTTTAAAGAAAGGGATGAATAAAAGTAGAATTACTCCACATAATCAAACACAGTCCAGATTGAATATTTTACAAGTTGTGGCAAATGGATTTGTAATAGAAACATGGACTGACTGGAGAAGTCATGAGTCCCTGTGGATTCATGTAAGCCAAAGCTTCTTAATTCTGTTTACCATATACTGTGTATTGAAGGAAATATGCCTTCACTTACAAGTTTCAATTCTACTTTTTAGAGCGGTACGTGCAGTACATGTTCAGACATGAGTCATAAAAGCTGTGTAGCTATTTAATAACTAACTTTTATCATTTCATCTTCGGTATTTTTTGGCGGCTACTGAGAAACTAAGTGGTGCCCATGTTACCTGCTAGGACAATTATTTGTCCAAAATCTGTGCTACTTAAAATGTACTGAGACTCACATGAGGAAGTGTTGCAAGCCTTCGGATTCCCAAACAAATCTCTTAAGTATTAATTAAGATTTCTTTTTAAAATGGTCTGGCTTGAAGAGAGACTACCTGTATTTTCTCCTGGATGAAACAGCAGCAATGACAAGTTTAACTTCACATGAGGGAAAAAACAATTCTTTTCAATTCAATTCAAACCAATTCAGAGTAGAATTCTTTTGATGTTCTGGCTAATGTTGCATTCTCATGCGCTCGGCTCACCAACCCAAATGACCACATACCTATTTATGTATGAGGAGAAAAGCATCCATACAGGGAGGCTTCCCTATCTTTGGAAATTGCTCCCACCAGCCTGTGCTAGATTTGGACTTCAAACTGATGAACCATTTACTTTGGAGAAGATTAAACCACCGGGTTCAGAGAACCTGCTATCTTCCTCAGAGCTTGCATAACTTGGCTGATAAGGAGAATTTGGTTTTTATCACACAATTGTGTGTCTGCAAGGGGATAGCTGGTCTGACAAATTTTATCCCAGCCTCCATGAAAGCAATAACAATTCCCAGGTGCACTGCAGGTCCTGGAGGTAGAGTGCATGGGATGCTCCAAAGGTCTGATGAGGTGGTGGGTGTATAAATTACTCGGTACACTGCAGGATCAAATGGAACGAGTATTAGTTAACATGCAAGAAGCAATATGAGTGGAATAATTAGATTAGTTTCTTTTATAGTGGAAACATTAGTCTTCTGGGGAGCTTGTAACTGCAATAGCAAGGTTATCTCATGCTATCTCTGGATTAACGTAGAGGTGTTTACCTAAAAAAAGCTTCAGATACAAAGAAAAATGAAACAGGCTTCACTTACAAAAACAAGCCCAAATTAAGATCAAATTCTCTGAGTCATATGAAAGTTATCTTAAATAACACAGCAGGAAGGCATTAATCTACAAGACATAATTGTTTGGGCCATTACAACCACCAATACTCTCTCCTGCCCCTGCCTGGCTTTAAATCGAGCAGTTTATCTTAATTATCAGCCAGCACAGAACTGACTAGACCTAAACCAAACCCCCATTAACCTCTCCTGTAATGTGTCTTCCAAAACGGACCCACAGCGCCTCAGACCACACCAAAACCTGCTTACCAGGCAAGCAGCCCTCCCCATAGTTTGAGAACCTGTAATTCAGCAGCTGGAGGAATTTATCTCCCCTCCGTGCTCAGTAACAACAGGTTGTGGGGAAGCAGGGATGCCCAGAGAGCACTGAGATCATTTATTTAGTCACACATGTGGTATATTTGGTACTTACACCACACCTTTTTTTTTTTAATTATTATTCATCCAGGACTTAAAGAACTCCAAAACACATGACACTTTTTTTCCCCCCCTTCTAAGACAGAAAGTGTAAGAACAGTGTTAATCTTCTAGGGACTTTTTAAATTTAAGCTGCCAAAGATAAAAATTAATGAGGTGTGAAGAGATGCAGTCTTTTGCATCTGTCTATCAACAACTTAAATATGGGAAAAGAAAATAATCTACTTGAATAGCATCTGATTGTGTGCTTTATTTTGATTCCTATCTTGGTTCTGAGAGGCACTTAGTGCATAGAAAAAGAGAACACTTAATATCTGGCAAGACCAGCCCGTGTGTGGCAGTGGCTCACAAAGCATTAATTTTCAAGGACAAAATCAAAAAGAAATGTTGCTACTAATGTTTCTTTGAAAGTTCCAGCAGAAAGCAGATGCAGTGGGGTAGGGTGGCGTCCAGGGACAGGTTCCATGGCCGAGGTGCAAGTGTGGGACCTGATGTTGGAGCTGTTTGCTCTGCCTGGTGTCTCAGTTGAATCTGGTTTGATTTGCTGCTAGAAATTAAGGGTTAAACCTGAATCAGCAAACATCTCTGTGTTGGTCTGAACTGTACAGTGTCTTTCAATATTCCTACTGTTCCTCTCCAAATGGTGAAAATCTGTAGGCCTAAAACTTTCTTTTCAGAGATGTTCTTTTCCATTTAATATTTATTGTTAAAATGCTGTAAAGATCATTCTGGATTTTCATTCTTTTGCCTCTGGAGCTTTGTGATAATCCTGAACCATGTTGGAGCTACTGTTTTGGGGTTTCTTTTTAATTCTGCATTACGACACGAAGCACATTATTCATCCTTACATTGCACCAAACCCCTCAATTTTAATTAACTTCTTTAAGGACTTCATTCTGTACCCACTGACATTAATTAAGAAGTTCCATTGGCTTTTAGCTCTCAGTCACAGCATTTGCTTGGGGCTAGATTCACCCAGGGGAAGTGTTACAGAATTACCCACTGCAGTACCTGAGGCCAGGAAGGTGAGCCTGAAGTTCCACCTGCCCTGCAAACACATCTGCTCCTGGCAGGGCTGCCAGGAGGGCCAGGCTTTCTATGTTTTCACTCTGCTCTGAGCAGAAGCATCTTTTAAAGGGCGAGTGGTGGCCAGGGGTTTTTTGGGAGGTTTAGGGCCGTGCCTTCTCAGCCCTTTCATTTTGAGGGGTTCACTTTGAGGTCTGTGCCATCAATATTTGCTGACCGTACCCCGCTCTCAGTTGCCCTCCGACATTGCCGGGGTCTGTGATGCTCTCCTGTGTTGCCCTGACTTTTGCAGGCTTTCTATGTTTTCACTTTGTGGTAAAGTTTCTCACACACTTTCTGTAAACATAGTCGTGTTTTGTTAACTGTTCCTGATTGTTTTCATTCTTTCTCCTGAGGCGGAGAGTGTTTGATGGATTGTTCTGTTAACCAGTGTGGATGGAAGAGGTGGTAACCTCATCCTCCAATCCATGGTCATTCCTAGAAACACATATATATGGAAGAAATAAAGGGCTGGGTCTGTTTTTTTAGTGTCTGTGAGAACCTTGCAGAGGTGCCTGCTTTAATAGTTAAGGCCTGAGAAAAATCAGGCTAGGTTTCAGTCTGAGCTTATTGTTATTGTGGGCTAAAAAGCCTTTGGACTGAATAAAAAATAAACCTGGCAATGGAGAGCAGACTTTGTGAATCACTGGTGGAGATGGAGCAGTTTGGCACAGAGAACTGGAGTTTCTGCCTCCAGGGTAAGTAACCAGTGGTTTTTCATCATTGATTTTTTTGGTGGAGGCGGTGAAAGGTCAGGTAAGCCCTTCAGCTCTGACTCCACATCAGTGTGTGCTGCATTTTGGGTGTTCTTTCTTGCCTCAGCATTTAGAAAGGTGCAGCCTTCAGAGACTACTGGCATGGGCACAGTGTTTTCTTAGAGGTTTGGGGTTAGTTTTTGAGTATCCCTCCCTTTAATAGGGGCAGAGGGAATATTTGCCTTGCTGTGCTAAGAAACTGAAAGCCTCATGTGCATATTTGTGTGCGTGTGTAAATGAGTCAATTTTGAGAAATGAGCAAAGAAATCTGTCCTCTTAGGGAGTTTAATAAAGGGAATGGACATTTCAAATACACTCTTAATTGTGCCTGTAGAAAAAAAACCAGTATAATAGTATTTATCCTAGGCAATAGCAACAATTGTTTTATCTCTTGCCTAGCTCTTTTCTGCCACATAACACACTTGGATAAAGTTCATTGTTTCTATTATATTTTAGTTACCTTTATTGCATAACTGGGCAAATCCGCATTTTTAAGCAGGCTTGTAACTTTCTTGAACTGAGGTCATACAGAAGCAACAGCAGTTGCTTAGGTGTATATAGGTTGCAAATATTTTTATTTTTTATAAATGTATTTAGAAAGTGATGCCTGTTTTGGAGAACACTGAGAACTTTTATCTACTGCATATGGTGGATGTCACAGCTAGCTTTTTTTTTTTTAAGGTGAAATTATTCTGTGGTAATTGTTTATTTCCTGTGTTCATTAACAGAGTAGCTGTTTTTTTTAAGCAAGGCCAGATGAATTGAGCAAGAGGGCAGAATAAAGTTGAAGTCTGTACTATTTTTGTCCAACAGTCATTAATCAAATGCATTTGGAAACAAATAGTGGCCTGATTTACTTACGCAGTATTATGCTGATGTAATTGCATCAAATTTTGAGGAGCTTCTCTCATTTACACCAGCGTGAGTAAAAAGGAAAAGCAGGTCTTGGATCTACCTAGCAAAATGCAGTTTGTTTGCCAGGAAAGCTGGATAAAATGTAGATATCACACAGGCACTGTGCCTCTAGCTGCTGTGCTTACCACCAGCAGCTCAAAGAGAATTATTTAATCCTTGTTTGCATAATAACTTCTGATAAATAATTCAAGAACGTATGGCCTAAAGTTTTTTTAAGGCAGTGCCTGAGGGAGAAACACGATTCTGTTCCAGTTTTAACAAGGCACCAGGAACCC
>VZRO01001062.1:463378-491606 GCA_013397915.1 Daphoenositta chrysoptera
TGGAAGAGGTGGTAACCTCATCCTCCAATCCATGGTCATTCCTAGAAACATATATATGGAAGAAAAAAAAGGGCTGGGTCTGTTTTTTTAGTGTCTGTGGGAACCTTGCAGAGGTGCCTGCTTTAATAGTTAAGGCCTGAGAAAAATCAGGCTAGGTTTCAGTCTGAGCTTATTGTTATTGTGGGCTAAAAAGCCTTTGGACTGAATAAAAAATAAACCTGGCAATGGAGAGCAGACTTTGTGAATCACTGGTGGAGATGGAGCAGTTTGGCACAGAGAACTGGAGTTTCTGCCTCCAGGGTAAGTAACCAGTGGTTTTTCATCATTGATTTTTTTGGTGGAGGCGGTGAAAGGTCAGGTAAGCCCTTCAGCTCTGACTCCACATCAGTGTGTGCTGCATTTTGGGTGTTCTTTCTTGCCTCAGCATTTAGAAAGGTGCAGCCTTCAGAGACTACTGGCATGGGCACAGTGTTTTCTTAGAGGTTTGGGGTTAGTTTTTGAGTATCCCTCCCTTTAATAGGGGCAGAGGGAATATTTGCCTTGCTGTGCTAAGAAACTGAAAACATCATGTGCATATTTGTGTGCGTGTGTAAATGAGTCAATTTTGAGAAATGAGCAAAGAAATCTGTCCTCTTAGGGAGTTTAATAAAGGGAATGGACATTTCAAATACACTCTTAATTGTGCCTGTAGAAAAAAAACCAGTATAATAGTATTTATCCTAGGCAATAGCAACAATTGTTTTATCTCTTGCCTAGCTCTTTTCTGCCACATAACACACTTGGATAAAGTTCATTGTTTCTATTATATTTTAGTTACCTTTATTGCATAACTGGGCAAATCCGCATTTTTAAGCAGGCTTGTAACTTTCTTGAACTGAGGTCATACAGAAGCAACAGCAGTTGCTTAGGTGTATATAGGTTGCAAATATTTTTATTTTTTATAAATGTATTTAGAAAGTGATGCCTGTTTTGGAGAACACTGAGAACTTTTATCTACTGCATATGGTGGATGTCACAGCTAGCTTTTTTTTTTTTAAGGTGAAATTATTCTGTGGTAATTGTTTATTTCCTGTGTTCATTAACAGAGTAGCTGTTTTTTTTAAGCAAGGCCAGATGAATTGAGCAAGAGGGCAGAATAAAGTTGAAGTCTGTACTATTTTTGTCCAACAGTCATTAATCAAATGCATTTGGAAACAAATAGTGGCCTGATTTACTTACGCAGTATTATGCTGATGTAATTGCATCAAATTTTGAGGAGCTTCTCTCATTTACACCAGCGTGAGTAAAAAGGAAAAGCAGGTCTTGGATCTACCTAGCAAAATGCAGTTTGTTTGCCAGGAAAGCTGGATAAAATGTAGATATCACACAGGCACTGTGCCTCTAGCTGCTGTGCTTACCACCAGCAGCTCAAAGAGAATTATTTAATCCTTGTTTGCATAATAACTTCTGATAAATAATTCAAGAACGTATGGCCTAAAGTTTTTTTAAGGCAGTGCCTGAGGGAGAAACACGATTCTGTTCCAGTTTTAACAAGGCACCAGGAACCCCAGCAGAGTTGTTAGAGCCGGATTCGAGCTCCTTGGACGTGTTTTGGTGTAAAAGGTACAGTGAAAGGCAGAAGAGGACTTCAAGATATTTCACGGGGAGTTGTCACCAGCGGAAATGCACCTCTGTGCAATCACATGTGGTGTGTTTGTAGTGGGAGAAGTAGCAGCAGGCTGGAAGGTCCCTCTTCAGTAACAGCACTTAATGGTGTAATCCATTAAATCAAATGTCTAGAGAGTGCTGTTCTGAAAAAGGTTTTTTTTTAAATTCTTTTTTATGCCTTATACAACAAGGTGCTTAATACAGGCTTGCCGACAGTAAGTGCTTCAAACTGGCTTCTCTCTTTTTTCCCCCCTCTCTCTGGTTATCTTTAAAATGTTGAAGTGATCCTGATTAAGGAATGAAAATGTTATCATTCTCTTTGGCTACTTTTTGCCTTCATATTGTGTATTTGGGGGGAAATTATTTATTTATAGGACCAAACCAATTCTGTTAACAAACATAATAACTTGAATTTGTCTCTGTCAGATGGAGTCTGATACCCTTATTACTTGCATCTGTTTACTGCAGTGAGGTTTGCTCTGAGTTAATGCATTGCTGAATGTGAGTAAGGAGGTGAAATCTGGTCCTCACATCATTGATCTGGAAAGGAAAAAAGGGTAATTATTATCCCTGACAGCCCAGGGGATGTCATGATTGTTTGAAAACGATTTTTTCTCAGTCTGTCATGGTTTTTGACATCAGTACCTACAGTGCCACATACAAATCTCATATTTAATAATTGCAATATCAACAAGTGCGCCTTTGGATTTAAAGCAAAATCTTGTTTGTTTTCAGGCAATTCTCTGACCTGATTTGTGTTTGTTTTGTGTTGTGGGAGAATTTTATTTGACCATACTCTTCCATCAACCCTGTTTTTGCTTCTCTGTATAAAAGATACAAAAAAATCAGTAGAGGTGACATTTACCTTCATAACAGAAAGATCCATAAAAGTTTATCTGAAGCAATTTACTTGAAGTTTTCAGGTCCTTAGCAAGTGCAACAGTGTGGCCATTTCCATACTGTTGTACTCTGTAGGCCATTCTGATTTATGTTTCAGTTATCTCAAAACAGATTTTTGTAAAGATGGATGTTAATGAAACATCATAGTGAGCAAAGTATTACTTTTATACTCGTGATACATATGTTTTATAGAAATTAGTGCTGGATGGACTTTTGATTGACTTTCTATCCCATGCTAATTTTAATATAATGCAGAAAAAGTGAGTTGCCACCAAGCAAGAATCTTGGGCATGTGCTGTTTGTTTTTATCTGATGCAGAGAAATGTCCTGGAGGTTTTGAGAGCTTTCAGTCTTTGTTAGGGTGCCTGATTTTTGTGAACCTTTGAATGGAAGTAAGCAATTTGGCAAGAAATTAGTTGTTCTTGCAGAAGGCTCAGAAATGAAAAAAAAAGTGCAAATCTGGCAGAAGGACAAAGTGAAATGTGACTGTAGTAATTGTTCAAACATTCTGCCAGGCTCTCCCAGGCAGGCTGCTGAAATGCAAGTGCAGATGACAGCTGTGTATCTCCAGGTGAGGTGGATTCTGTTTGAAAATCTGGTTTTGTTCTATGTAGGCAATTTGGCTGTTTGAATCTCAACAAGGAGAAACCTTACGTGTACCATGCTTTGTGTTTAGCTTTTTCCTCTGTGTTTATCTGCAGAATTCCCGTGGAGACTCTCCTGTTACAATGTTCCCTGGAAAATCCTTTGGTATCTCATACTGTGCTTCTTTCAAATCTGAGGTGTAACAGTACCAGTTTAATCTCTCCATCTGTTGATGGCAGAAGATCAATGCTGTAAAATTGTGTGTTAATATAAACCTCTGGTGTGTTTTGTTTGGCATTTGCATTGTTTCCGTCTTTCTGATTATGAAAAGGGAGTCTGCCATAGGATCTGGTTATACCTGAAAGTTATTTTAGATTCTTATTCTTTCTGCAGCATCCCATAGCCTTGATCAGTAAGATATTATACCTGTACCTTGTGTTAAGGGATAAGGAAATACCACTGAGTTTGGAAACTGGATGTCTCCTAGCTCCTTAAAAAATTAGAATGTATGTGGGGAAAGCACATTGGCTGCTTAGATATTACTGTTATGTATAAAAGCATGTTTTATTCTGGAGAAAATCCCTCCCTCGTTACTTGGGAACTAGACTGCATCTTCAAGAGTTTGTGTATTAAGAACCAACACTTTGTGTGTGGCTAGATTGGTAGCCATGGCATTCTCACTATATTTTGCTCACAGTTCTGAGACCCACTTTTGTAGAGGTAACCCAATAACAGGGAAGCACATGAGATGGTTTAAAGAGAAATACAGGAGCTGGTTGTCTTTGTTGGATTTGTTGTTTGGGGGTGGGAGGGGTATTTGTTTGTGGGTTGTTTTGTTTCGTTTTTTTAATGTAAACCTTAACATCAAACGGTACTCCCAGTTCTATCAGTATCAATGACCTGCAATTCCCTTGTCCATTACACGAGTGTTGAGCTTCTCTGAGGCATCATTTTAACTAACATTTTAATGACTTCGACAACTTTGATCTCCTGATTCTCATTTGTGTTCATTTTACTTTGGATTAGTAATAGGCTAAGAATGGGCCCATGGCCAATTACTCTGTGGCTCAAGTGGCATCTGGAACTCCTGTCTGATGTTTGTCATCCAAAGCCATGCTCATGCCCAAAAATATTATCTCACATTAGAAAGGAAGGATGCATTTTAATAGAAATTCCAAGAGCAATTATGGGCAGTTGGCTTTAAGTGTACAGTTACAGTTGTGTGATAAACATTTATGATTCTTCCATGAATAACTGCAATGCACAAGTTATTGTGAAGCTCTCTTGTAACACACAGTGTCAAGGGAAAAATGTTGTTTATAGGCTTCAACTGCTGAACTTGGATATAGGATTTCTCCTCAGTCTCAGCTTTAAGAAAAAAAGAGAGCCTTCCCCATGTGATAGAAAATACTGGAGTAGCAAGAGTTAAACTACTGGGGTGAGCTTACAAATCAAACATTGATTGCAATTTGAAAGTCAGATTATATTGTGTCATTTGCATCTGCAGTATTTCTAGAACTGGCAAATGACAATGCCCAGTTGTTTTTTATTTCATGTGAATGTTCTTTACTCTCATTTCTGTGAACTTTCTACCCAGGAGGTTGTGCAATGGAAATTCTGCCTCTTCCCTGCTGAAACCCCACGTGTAATGTGTATCTCGCCTTTCAGAAATGATGTTTGTATATATGCATATAGCTTAAGACAGCTAAGCTTGTCTAAATAAATAAACAAAAGCTTGTTTTTAACATCTTCCATAGAAATTCTGCATTACAGGCAGCTGCAACCTGTTCATTGCCCATAGGGATGGCTTTAGCAGAGGAAACAAACACTCCTAAGCAAACATTATAAAGTATATATGTTTGAAGCTCTATTTGACACCACAGAATTTTTGTTATGTTATTCACCCCTTTTACTACTCTAACGAAGAAGAAATAATCTCAATTTAACAATAACATTAAGGAAATTGGGGAACACTACAGAGTCTGGTTTTATGATATTTTGTAATTTTTTCTTCTCCCCACTTCCTGAGCTGCTTTATTTGATTTGATCTTGTTTAAGTTCATGTTGGACTGCAGCTGATTACAGAGAAGAACTTGTTGCTTATTTGCTGCTTAGCTGCCTAGGTTTGTGTGAAATGTTTGGGTCACTTACCTGTTTTCGAATAAATGGACTCTCTGTTCTCTGAATGTGGTTATACTTTAAATAAAATTAGATCAGCTTACCCCTGCTTTTATAAGAGCAAAGGTGACGTTAATAAAGAGAGGGCTTTAAACAATTTTAGTTGTCCCTGTTTGTTGCAATGGAGCAACTTCTTTAAGTGGCCACTGCCAGCTGGGAGAAATGTTTGGCATTTCAGGACCTGGCAAACTCTTGCCGAGATGTCCTTGCAGTGGCACTGCCCTGCATCACTGTTCAGCTCCACAGCCTCTAACCAGAGCCTGGAGAAGGAAAAACCTCCGAGTTAGCAGAGGTTTATCAGGTTGTGTACAGCTGTAATGAAGATCTTGTCATGTGATCACTTTTGCAAGTGAATAATTTTATTCACATCAGTGAACTCCGTGACTTCAGGGAGGCTGCTCACAGTGGTTTGCCAGCTTGAGGCTGCCGTGTGTAAATTATGGCTGCTGGATGTTTTATAATTATGTATTTTTAATTAAATATTGCATATCAAAAATATAAATTATATTTCTCTAGAGCCAAAGAATAATATGATACATAACATTACTTGGATGAAGGGGCAGGGGTTGGAGGAAGAGCTGTCATCGTATTTTCTGAGTGACATCGATTTGTGTGGCTAACATTTTAGTAATAAAACCCAAAATGTAAATCTGTAGCCTGCTGAGAAGCGAAGTTCTACAGTTTCAATGAACACTGCAGGATTTGCTCATAAATATTCATTAAACAGAGCCTTACTGAAAATGAAACTTAAGTACTTAAGGTAATGGAATAAAAGTAGTTGAGAAGCTCTTTTAGGCATGTTCAAAAACAGGATAGGAAAGAGAAAAGTTAAGTAGCATGAGGTTTGGCTTGCTTTTTGGTGTTGAAAGATGTTAAAAGCATTATAGGGTTAGTGGCAGTGAAATGCCTTGTCCTACTGCAAGTGAAGCCACATTAGCTTTTGATGGAAATACTGTAGAATTTCTGCCTCCTTGGACCTGTGTTCAGTTACATCCTTCCATGGCAGCATCATGTCAGGATTTTTGCTTCTTTACTGCAAGAATACAATACAGGTGATTGTGTACAGTACATGATCACTGTGAAGGTCATCACCAAGGCTCTCCACACTCAAAACAGCAAGCTTTTGTTTACTTTTAATTAATTTTTTTTTTATTAAGACCCCCAGAAAGAGTATAATTTTTGTATTTGTGCCTCAGGGTATGCTGCATATTTAACCAGATGGCATTTCTGGAAGTTTTGACAGGATCCTGAGATAGCCATAGCTTTGTATTCTAAGTGCCAGCTCTGTTTTCTTAAAATAAGCAGGCTGTCAGGTACTGCTGGGCTGCTGATCTCTAGAGATTGGTTTTCTTAGAAAGGGGTGGCTTTTGAAATAGGGAGGACTTTGCAGGTTGAGACAAACTCAAATAAAAGATGAGAAAAGCAAATTTTTCCCCCGTGCCCAGGAATGAGGAGATTTTTCCTTCCAGTCTGTCTTTCTCACATCCAGCAGTTTCCAGTGGCTCCACGTGTTGGACAACCTGTCAAAATTTGGGTTCCTATGTGAGCATACTCCTCTTTGTCCCCCAAGAGCTGACACTGGTTCTGCTCCCTGCTTGTCTTGGGAATCCCAGTGCCTTGAGTTATTGGTGCCTCAGGCTGTTGGTGCCTCTTGTGCTTTTCCTGCACTTTGTGCTCCAAAAGATCTCCAAGCTGAGAAATCCCCTATTCATTTGAGTGCAATAACCTGAAAGAAGATGGAAAGGGCAGGTTTTTAACACAATTTGACATTGAACTTTCTCAGAGCTGACTCCTCTAAATTGCAGCCAGAGCCTCTTGAGAAGCAGAAGGGTGTCAGAGCAGCTCCTCGAGTAAATGTGGAAACACTTGGAAAAGCCAGGGCTGATTGGGATTGAGGGGATCTTCTGCTGCCAAGTCAACCCCATGGATACTCACCCTGCCTGTGAAAGGACAGCGTGAGGCACCTGAATTGTGCAGGAAGTATTTTTGGGCAAACGTGTGGCATCTCCATGGCTGAACTGAGAAATTTTCCCCTGCTTGTCTCAAACGAAAAGCTGTCTGCTGGAAGAACAGGTGGAGCCAGTGTTTCCCCTAAATTCCCATAGAGTTGGCATTGCTGCAGTGTTGCATTTAATCCTCTCCTGATGCCTTCGTGGCTCGTTTAGTCTGTGTTCACATAAATGATGCACATACTGTGTCATGCTCTCTGGAAATAGGGAAGGAAGTGCTCATCTTCCATATAGTGAAAACATACAGAATTTCGCATATATTAAACTATTACTGCTCGTCTTTGACACAAACTATGAGTAAATAATATGTATTTGCATACCATGTAACTCTTTAATTATTTAAGATGCTGCCTTAGCTAAGAACTCTAGGTAAGTCTAATTAAATGTTGCAATGCAAAGTGATTTGTATTCTTCATTTAAAAGAAAAAAAAAAATTCAATAAAAAATTTATTACGGGCTATATTTCAGTAAAAGTTCTGTTACTGAATTTGCTCTTTTATTTTAAAAATAATTGCCAGAGACGACAATTTTTTTTTTTTTTTTTTAAAAAAGGCGAAACAGCCCCTATTCTAATATCATTGATTTTTTTGCTGCCCAAGCCCAGCAAGGTGAGGGCTGCAGACTGGGGGCAGACAGAGCACATCCCTGATCCAGCTCCTGGTGGCTTTGTTAGTGCTCAGCCCAGGCAGAGACCTCCTGTCTGCACTTGCTCTCACAAGCAGCATGGAAAGGGTAGGAGAAGACCTGAGGTAGTGGAGGGGTTGCTCCTGATAGGGATTATCAAAATATCCTTCCTGAGAGCTGATGGCAGCTGGCTTTGAAGTGTCACAGAGAGAGACTTTGTGCATTGATGTGTTGGCCCTCTTATTCCACACCATATTAGAACTGAACTTTAATGTTTGTACACTTTCTCTAAGTTTTTTGTTCTGTATAAGTCTCTTATTCCATGAAATCTAACATTGCTAAATAGTCACAAGTTTCTCTTCCTTTCAGTGTTACACAGGCAGTGCCAAATTCTCTTTTTCTTTCTGTATATGCCTCCTGCAAAAAATACAAAGGCGGACAGGGGGAGAACCCATGAGGATATATATACTCTTGAGACACAAAGAATAACAGATGCAGTATTTTGAATCCTTAATTATTAGTCTATGCTCTGTCAGACAGCTTCTACTGCCCTTTGGAATTTCGATGCCATCACTTCGAAACAATCACAGATGTTGTAATTATGAGAATAAATTAATGCAGGTAGTAGTCTTCATCTTTTTCCTGTTCCTCAAAACGAGATTACTGATTTTTGAAGGCTTCATTTGAGACTACTACTGAATTTTGAAGTTGTCCTCAGTGATCTGTTTACCTGCAGAGCTGCCATTTCAGCTTGCTTGTGGGCTGTAGCATCCTAACTAAACTTCCTAAATTGCCACTCTCAGCTGAAGATGTATCACAAGATTGAACAAATGACCTTTACAGTGTAATAACATCCTTTAGCTGTCAGGAATTAGTGTGTTGCATCTATCACTCCTGCAGGCCTTGAGGTGTGTGCCTGGTTCTGTAGTGCCATTCTTGTAATAATGTTACAGCCTGGAGGGAGACACTTCTCCCTCCTGTGTGGCTACCACTGAAATTTGTACTCTTGTTTCAGCATTATTATTACCACCCTGTAATATATAGGTGATCAGATAACAAAATGTATTTTTGAACTACAATTGACCTATTTCTTCCTGTTTTTTTTCACCAAAGTTCATTCTTACCCTAGTTGTTACCCTGTGAATAATCTTTTGCTTAGATTAAGCAAGATGGCTGAAGGCTTGAGAGAGAGACAAAACTTACTCCGAGGCTTTGCACAAATAATTAAAACACTCTATAAACTGCTGTACACAACAGGATATTTTGGTGCTCTAGAAACTTAACTCTCAATTGGAAAGAGAAATACGTACTCATTGCTTCAAAGAACAATTAGGTGTTTTTAATAACGCACTTGCAAAACTTTACATGCTGTAGCTAATAAAATGGAATTTAGTTTACTAAGTACTTGTAAATAAGAAACAAGGCTTTTATCTGCAGCAATTTACAATGTATACAGTAACAGAAAATGATGATTCACAATGAGAACTTCAAAGTGTCTGATTTAGGCTTCTAATTTTCAAGTCAAGAGCATTTAATGTTCACAAATCAAAATGTTTGTGTAGATTAATCTTGTAAGTTAATTAAGGTAGACAACCCCAGGATGATACTGTGGTTGTCAGTTGTTCCTTAGCAGAGGTGTGATCCTGGCAAGGAATTCTGGAATGGATGTTGCCAGAAGTTTTCACTTAGCCCTCATCTGGGAAAGGACCATTAAAATTGGGAGTAATTTTGAGAGGAAGTGGCAGAATGCTACAAAGTCTGACCACTGGGGAGAGAAACTAGAAATACTGCATTGCTGTTTGTCATAAATGACCAGCTGTAACAAATTTGAAGGAACTGACCCATTCTGGGAGTTAGTTCAGATGGTGCCAGCACATCCTCTGTCACCAAGGGCAGCACAAAAGGGTGAGAACACACTTTTGAAGACGGAGGCTGTTGCTGGGCTTTGTGAAGAGGAGCGGTAAAAATGTCCCAGAAAATAAGGAGAGCTGCTCTCTCAGCACCTGCAGGGTGCCCATCTCTTTGTCTTTAGGGTGAAAGCCACTCGTGGGTGGACAAACCATTCCTTTTCCCTCTGTTGTTTTCCCACTGCAGTTGCACAGCCCAGTTTATCCATATTGCTAAGTAAAATCATTATCTTTGTAATAACTGTGCTTCTGCACTCTGGGGTGTGCTGCAGGAGTTGTTACAGCTCCAGGTAAGTAGGTTTCTCAAACTCACTCCCTCTAAGAGATCCCTGTGGTACCACTCACCTCCGTTACCATCCCCACCGCTGACTTGCTGGAATATCAATTTAAATCAAAACTTGGGAGGTGTTTCAGTGAGTTCACATCAAGTTTCGTAGCTCACTACTTGTATATCACAGGATTTGAGCTCCTGCATTTCTGAAAGGGAAAAGTTGGTTCTTTCACTTTACAGTGATTTTTTTTTCTCTCAATAATTTATGTAATCTTTGAGCCCGAAGGAAGAGAGAGACTAAGAATAAAGTACACCTATGGATTCATCACAGAGACTGAGCTGTCAAAAGCAGTCAGAAACATCAAAGAACAGTCTTATTTACATTTAAAGCTAATTTGAGGACAGTTAGACTGCTGGTGACATTCCTGGTGTGTTTACTTGAATCTGAAATGTAGATGTTCCTTAGTTTGAGAACACACTATGTGTGACTGTGTGGGCATGGGCAGCATTGTGATTTGCTTTCAAGCTAAAGGAAAAATGAACAAAGAAAGAGTGAGTCACCTTAAAAATGGGAGAGTGACAGTGGAAAAATGTGGACAAGTATCTCTAGCAATAGACAAAAGTCAGGGAGGGTATGCCACTGACAATAGTATCATTTCCACAAGAGAATAAGAACACCATTCGAAAGTTGGACCAGCTGTTACAAAGGATTGGAAACTCTTTTGGCTAAAAGAAGGCTGAACTTAGTTCTCTGTGGCTTCTCACAAAAGTGTAAAACATTTGTGTTTTGCTCATTGTTGTTCCACTTTCATTTTGTTTGGAAACCAGATGTGGGAAGGAAAGACCTTGTGCATGGCACTGATTTTAGAGGCGTTAATTTGTGCATCTTTAGGAAGGCACGTGCCAAAGCTGTCAAACCCTGAATCAAGAATGATGTTTACCTGAAGTCAGCCCCATGTGGGGCTGTCTGGTGCTGTGCTGTGGGAGGGCTCTGGGGGAACAGCCTGACCAGGAGATGCTGCATTTGCAGCCCCCTTTCATTTCTAACGTTGCCATTCACCAATGTGAAAATCAGAGCTGTTGCAACTATTAACTGTACCTCTTACAGCCATTCTCTGTGAAATTGTTCTGAAATACAGAAAAATACACAGCACTAATAACTAGAAGTATTTTAGAAATCTGGGCAAAAAACCAGTAATGCAGGACTTCGTTTTGATTATATTAAATTTATTTGTGGGGATGCAGCTCAGACATAATGCCTAATATAAATCTAATGTTTGTATTCAGAAGGAAATACTAATTAGCAAGGTGGGATAACTCTCTGCACCTCTCCTCCTCCTTTTAGTATCAGGAGGATGAAATGAAGTAGCTCTTAATGTGTTCTCATCCAATTACATTTGGCTAAAATTATTCATTGATCACTAATCACTGGCAGTTGTTTACACAAAACAGTGCTCGTATGCAGCATGCAGCATATTGAGGATTATTGCTATAATAGGAGCTAATCAATGAAAACCACTTGTGACTCTCTTAATGAGGTGGTAGTGAAAGGGGTTTTTTTTATTTACTGCAGCAATAGATTTTTCAAACCAGACAGAGCTCTTTGCATCCAGCAGGAAACTGGTTTTCAGCATTAGATCTCAGGCACCATTTTTCTCTTTCTCTCTAATAATATTAAAGTTGAAAAACGATTATTCCGGTCCCCCTTTATTAAACAAGCTATTACAAAGCAAGTGAAGGATTTCTGCACCTTCAATTTTCCACCTAATAATAGTAAAGTATTTTCATTGTTGCCTTGACAATATTAATGCTATTTTTTTTCCCAATGCCTAAAGCAAAGAGTCTCACCATTTTCTTTGCCAGGTTGAAACAAATTGTGGCTTTAGACTTTAATATTAAAGACAGGTTTCTTTACTGGTTTTCACTGTGATTGGTTAATTCACAAACTTGATATTCACAGGCAGACAAGATGTAGAAGTTAACTAAATCTTCACAATAGCCTTTGGATTATTCTTGATAACACCAATGTTTTTCACTGAGACATACCTTAATTCTAGAACTCCAGTGTACCTTAAAATAAGCATATGTCAGATATTAGACATTTAGGCAGAGTTAATATCATTGGCCTACATTTTTTTCTAGTTTATCATACTATGGTTCTGCCTTAAAGCTTCAGAAACACTCACTCTGGTTTTTTTGGAGGTGCTGTGTTCTCAAAGATCTGCTGATTTATTAGAGAACAGTGCATTCAGCACCCCTAAAAATAGATGGGTGAAGGTTTGACTTCAGAGAATGTTCATTTTTGCAGTCAGAAATGGGATGCAGAAATAGCCCTCCCCAGCCATGTGCTCTGAACGTCAGGCTGCAGCTCGCTCTGCTCCACCTCCAAACAGTAAGAAATCTAAGATGGAATGATCCTCACTGGAAGATCCTTGGGTTAATTCTTTTTAATTATTTATGCTGAAAATATTCCAAGTGCAACAGGAAGCTAAAAGTTCTTATATTATGCAGATTCAACGAGACTTTGGGGACAGCCATTAATATTTGCATGCTGGATAGTTTGGTTTGCTGCTTCAATTATCTGAAGCTTGATCACTGTGTGTAATCATAATTTGTTCATAAAACTACCCAGGCCTGTCAGCACAGTGCCTGAAATGAAGCTTCTTCTGCTTGTGCAGAGCTTATGAAAAATTGAATGGCAGTTCATTTTCACAAAACATGACAAACATAAAAGAAATTATGAATTAATTTTAAACCCTGTTTAGCACAGTCTTATCAATTTGATGGAACCCTTTGTCTTAGAGAAGTCTGGCATCAGAGCTGATACGCTTAATTAGTATCAAGCATCTCAAAATGTCTGTGACTGGCAGGTTAGATCATTTTGTGTCCTCCCCCAACCTCCCTCTGAATTGCAGTTTGAAATGTAACAGTTTTCATTAGGGAAGCTGGCTAACAGAACTTTACACCTTTGCATCAAATTAAACACATGACAATGCTTCATCTGCAACAGCAATCCCAAAGACAGGCACAACCCACCAAATCAAAGAGAAATAAAGACACATTTCCTGCTGTGGAGTCTCTTTAGATTCAAGATTACAGTGTGTTGTAATGGGAATATACTTTGATTTGAATGTGAACGTGATGTTTTTGGTTAGCACTTGGAAAAATTAACCCATCTGACACCAGAAATCAAATAGGTTGCTGTATATCTCCAATAAGCACTTTGGAGGCCATAAAAATTGGAGTGTTATATTCAAAACTTCTGCCTCCTGTCAGTAGGTTTTGAAGGCAGTATGTACCTTATCCAGGCATTCTTCAAATAATTATCTTCCTGCATTATGCTGAGGTAGGGGTGTTCCTAGTGTGAAAATAAGGATTTGAGTCCCAAATATTTAGCTAAAAGATATGAACAGATATAATCTGTCTCCTAGAGAAAGGGGAGAAGAAGTAGAATAATAATAATTAGGGATGTTGGAAATAATGTCTAGATTCTCCTTTTCTCTCATTGAAGTGAAGCCTTGTAATTAATTACACCAATTTCCTCAAGGTAATTTCTGGACTGTGGTGATGTAACAGGAGTATTACTAGACCTATAGAATGATAGAATAAGTTTAAAATCTTTAAATTTCTCCTATCCCTGCATATTTTTAACAACATCTAGAGAAAAAGTTGGATATTCAGAAAATATCGCATGAAGTTGTGCTCATGGAAGAGATATTAAAGCTTAGTTGAATTTGGACTGTGAAAATCCTAAATCTACTTATGTGGCAGTCAAACTATATTTGAATTTTGGGTATTGGTCAGATAATGACAGTGGTGCTGAACCCTTGGTCTGTGATATGTTTTGAATCTTTCAATAAAGACATTTCAATTTTTTGTTGATATTTTCTGGACTTTCAGTCAGGTTCAGCTATGCTTCCTGTTCTTTGCTCCTGCTGGCATTTAACTCCCATTGGAGTTACTGGGATAATTTGCTGAGGAAGGAGGACAAGCTTAGACCTATTTCATGTATTTCCTTTTTATGTGCAAAGAGAGGGAGAAAGAATGAAATTGCCCTCAAGTATCTGAAAGGAGAAATAAGGTAATCTTTTTTTCTCCCCTGCTCTGCAAAATGGGGGTTTTTTCTTCTTCTTTTTTTTTTCTTTTTTTTTCTTTTCATTTTCTTTTCCAAGTCTCCTGGCTCTCAGTCTAAGACTGCCTTAAATTCACATTGCACTGGTAGAAATGGATATGGTTTGCTCACCTGCAGGAGCCAGGACTTTGAACAAACAGTGTGATCATGCTTAGGATTATATTGAGGAGATATCTCAAAATTTGTTCTACAATCCTGAGCTTTCCATAAACCTTTCTGTGACTTTCATAATGTGTTTCTTTTGTGTGAACTTTGGATATTCCTGTTGCTCCTACCGTGGTCTTTACCACCTTGCCAGAGCATTAATACACTTCAAATAAGCCACTTTTCTGCATTCCAGGTTGATCTTTTATCTTCCTTCATATCTGTTTTGACCATTCTGGGCTGTATCTAGTTTTCTTCTTAGCCTTAAAGAGAAGATATTGTAAACTGAGGAGAACAACCTCTGTCAAGAAGGCTGGATTATTTCAGGAGGAGAATATTTTTATGCTGGTAGCTGTGCTCTCCCCAGAGGAACCTTGGCTTAACTCTAAACTCAGTTGTCACTGCTACTCTTCATTTCTCATCATTCCAGAATTACTGTACTGTAAAAGTAATTTCTGAACTATCATTACAGATTAAGAAAAAGCTTTTTCTTTTTATATCATATAGCTTAGAGAGCCTTGGTGTGTCTAAGAGACCTGTTTGTGTCAGGAGAAAAATGGTTTTTTACTTACATTTCAAATCTAATAGCTACTAAAAGCATTTACTCATTATGCAGCTACCAGCGCATAGAGCCTTTCATACATATATTGTTGGTAATGACAATACTGCTTTTTAAATTTTTTTTTTTAATAATGAAATTACCAGAAATGCAGCTAATGAGGCACAACTTGGCAAATCAGTAGTAAGTGCTAGTTCAGTCCATGTGTGCTGACTGGTGAAGAGTTGTCCTCATCCCATGCCTTTGATTTCCAGCAGCAGTTCAGGGATGGGTCCTGAGTGTGTTCTCATACCCTGAATCTTTAAAAATTTGCTACTCTGCAAGTTTTAGGGCTTTTTTTTTTTTTTTTTTTGTCTTTGTACATGAAAAACTGCTAGGATCGTATGTTAGCACTAACTTTATTTCTCTCAGGCCCATAGAACAAAGAAGTTGAAATTTGCACAGATATCATTATGAAATTCTTCTTGCATCCTGGAAAACTTCATACCTCCTTACACAAGCTCCACTGTCTGCACTTGGTGGAGATGTTTCTTTTTTTAGGCAGGAAAAGATTGGATTTGACTGTATTTGTAGCTTTCCTTTATTCACTAGAAATACTCTGCTAAAAGTGGTTTGTTTTTACTGCATCTCAGCAGTGTAAAATGACATTCTTCAGAGCAGTGGTGGGCACTCCAAAGTGGTCAGCCTGATGTTTATTAGGATTTTTAGATGATCTTGAGTGGCATGTGATTAAAGGGAGGATTTTGAAGTTTCACACTGCGGCTCTGTTAATGCACTTGTCATTTTTCAAGTGGTGCTAGTGCAGGAGTCATGGAGTGGTTCTTTATGCCCCCAGTACAGCAAACCTCTAATGAGGAGCCCTTTTCCCTCTACCTACAGCTATATGCAGTTCCACTTTTTGAGGGAAAATAGAGAACTTAACGACAACTTAATGTCCTGCCATGAAAGCTGGTGTCTCCAGTGCTGCCTTGAGTTTCCTTTCTGCCTTTCAGCACTCTTGGATGTCAGACAGAAGATGTGCAAATCTAAACCTTCCCTCAGATTATTTACTTGGGTTTCTGAGTTGTACACACCTAAGTGTACTCAAGTCATACTCCTAGAAATGTCTGCCAGTCTTGGCCTCAGTGGGAACGTTTTCTTCCAATCTCTAAATTGTCAATTTGTCCTGGCAGCAGAGCTTCTGTGCTAAACCACAGGGAGTAGTAGAGGGCAGGACAATTGTACAGAGCAGGAGACTTGAAGCACCTGGCAAATACTTGGCTCTGCAGTTCTTCCCACAGGAATGTAATCAGCTCCCTTCTCCCACCATCTGGAAGAGGGAGCATTTTTGCCAGCAGAGGAACTTGCTCTTCAGTCCCCATCCTGCCTGCCTTCTGTTCTTTTCTCCACAAAGAGCGTTTTCTCCCTTTCTGGCTTCACAGGCTGATCCAGAATCCCACGTGAGAAAGTAAATGGAGGTGGCAGTATTGTGGGATGGATAGGTCTTGAATTTGTCAAAAGGAAAAAAAAAAGGAAAGAAATTACATTCTGCTCAGGCTTTTTCAAGCTTTGAGAGTGTTGAATATGCTGGCCTGTTGAAAATAATGGTCAACATTGGCTTTGAAATGAAGCTGTGCTTTTTGCTATTCCAAACCATATTTGAACAGCTTCCAAATGATTTGGTAGAGTTTCATGGATAGAGATGAAACAGAATGGGGTACAGTTGCGTGGGGTTTATTTTGTTTTGTTTTCCCATCATCCCTCAGCCAGAATTTCTCTGCAATGGAGGTTTTGGTTCTATTTGAAGCCGTGCTTGCTCGTGTGTCAGAGATGTGGTTTGTGTGTGTGACACGGGCATTAGTGAGCTGCATCAATGCATCTTTAATTCTGCTGTGCTGTTGTTGTCAGTGATGGGAAAAGTGCCTTGTCTCTTAGCTCAGAGTTGATTAGAGGTGTTAGTCCTGCAGTATTAGTTTTGAGACTTCCTTTTGGCATGAAGTTGGTGTTTTATTAAGTTTGTTTGGTTTTTTTTAATGTAATTAAAGAGATGAAAGTAAATTATCATTTCTAGCTGTTATTGATGTACTATGATAAACACAATTAAAAGTTTCATCTGCTGCCCCTCAGGTTAGGTGGGTTCTTTATCTAACGAGCAGATTCTGGTTATTGTTTCGATGCAAATGTGTTACAGGGACATGGAAATGCACAACCCCGGGTCGTGTGTGTTGCAGGGCCAGGGCTGCAGGATCTTTTCGTGACTGCAAGACTCTTCCTCTCTTCTGCTTACACGACTGGAAACTGGAAAAGGTCACAAAGATCATCAGGAAATGTTAAACATGCTCATGGCCTGGCCTGTAGCCTGTCTGAAATGAGTGTTCTCAGTCACTTTTCACCGCCCAGGCTGGCTCAGTGAGTGTCAGGGATGACGATGAGGATGGGAACCTGAGTTAATGTTACAGCAGCCTCTGAGAAGTCACGTCAAGAACAAACCCCCTGCTACTCCCAGGGCCGGTTAAACAAGGTCTGAAGGATGTGATGCACTGTAGCAAACTAGGGGGAAAAAATGAAGTTACTTAACAGCATTTAATTAAAATGTTTCCCGTAATAACAATGCATGCATCTTTAGTGATTGTGAAAACCGTTTCTGTTGCTTGTTCTTCATTTTGAACACCAGTTCTCACAGAATTTTCATATATAGGACTGAGTATTTGGGATAATCAACAACTGCTCAGATGCACGAAGTTGGTGTTAAAATATTAATATGGTAAAATCAAACAGTCTTTTCTTAAAAATAAAAAAAGGCATTTACTCCAGAGCAAAGCTCAATTGAAGCAATGTGATTCTTCCTTGTCCTTCTATCCATAAATAATGGATTTTTAAAAAATGGAAGGACAACTTTGTGAATTGTTAAGGGTAAGAAATATTCAAAGATTCAAACCATGAATAAAGTATTATTTAAAGTAGCTAATCAGATGTTGATTCTGGGGATTTTTGTTTCTAGCCTTCACTGTTGCATTGCTCTCAATGTGCCAGTTAGTTCTTAGGGAAGATTATTTCATTTTCAGAGTGTAGTGAAGAACTAAATCACTTCTGATTGAGCATCTACCAAAGTGCTGGGCAAGTCACAGAATTCTTACTTGTATTATTTGCACTTCATAGGGAGGACAGATGCAGACCTCTGAGAGGGGCCTGGAAATCAGTAGAAGAATAAGACCAGCAGATGCTCGAATTGTCAAGCCTAAAGTGGCTAAATCTTGAAACTGTAGCACTTGCGTTCCCAAAGTCAGCACAATCTGCCAGAGATGTTGCTGGTTTAAGTGCCCATTTGTCTTGTACGAAGAGAAAATAAAGGGGAACTGAAGGCAGTTAATTATTAATTTATTATTCTGGAGTTTGAGACACTTCAAGCACCTATCCAAGTGACAATGTCCTGAAGTTCTTTCTCATCAGCTCTGAACACAGGTTTTATAAACCAAGTCTTTCTGTGCACATTATTTTGGCGTGGTGTGTTATTTCCAACCTCCCTTGCTGCAGTGATGTCGGAGTGATGAAGCTGGGACAGGTTTAAGTGCTCCGTGGGAAGCAGAGCTGAGACCAGTTTTACAATCCCCATCCTGAAAGCCAAACACACAAGGATCCTCTGAACCTGCTTGCCTCCCACGAGCTGCTCAGCACCTCCTTTAAACCATGCAGCACATCTCCTGCTTCACCTCTCCTTACGCAACAGGCAAGGAAAATCACTGCAGAATAATCGGGAAACAGAAAATGGATGTTAAACTTCTTTTTTTCTCTTTTAAAAACAACCGTGTCAAAATATTTTGCTAGCAAAGTGATACTGGTTAAGCAGTATTTGCCTGATACAAAGCCTTTAAAATGCTTGCCTTTTTTTACGAGAAAAATTATTTTGAGGAATTGTTTTTGGGCAGTTAGCCTGGACTTGTAAGCTATATATCTTAATTATATAATAGAAATGTTAGATGCAAAAATATAACTTTCACTAACTTATAATTATAGATAACTAATGGACCACGGATATATAACTTGGAGTTAAGCTTCCATCTTTTCCCTTAGTTTTGAAAACCTTTGACTGGTGTATTTCAGAATTTTGTCTTCATTAAAATAACAGTGTCAGAAAATTTTGTAAGGAGGTTTCTGATGCAGAAATCTGAAGCAGAGCAACAAGAGTGGGTGGTGGAAGTAACAGGAATTGCCACAGTGATTTCAAAGACTGCACGGGAGGTTTCCAAATAGGAGAGGTGATGGCATTAATAACGTTTTGCATTAGTGCATCAATTACCTGATTGACTGTGCCAGTGAGGAACAGGATCTAAGAACTTCCATCTCGTCCTGTTGAAGCATAATAGCCATCCATTTGCTGAGGGGTTTTAATTCTCAGAGAGATGAAATGCTGTTTGACCCAAGTGCTTGTTGAGTGAGAACCAATGACAAATATATATGCATAAGCTAGCTGCAGTTTACAGAAATCTTTTCAAAAAAACCTTCACTGAAATATTTGATGTCTCAAGTTTGATTCACAAGATGTAAGAAATCTATATTCACATTCTAAAATCTACAACTAAGCAACTAAGATTTTCTTTTCTCTGCCTCTTGGATTCAGGTTGAGACAGGAAATTCGAAGTGTTCACTTTAAAATATAAGTGTAGTGGCCACTGCATGTCTTTTTAAAAATAAAATGAAATTGGTAAACTGAGGAGGAGGCTTTCAAAGAAGAGTGCAGTTCAGTTACTTGAATTTGCTGTAACCTCTTGTTATCATAGAATCATTTCTATGATAAGGGACACATTTTTTTATGGAAAGATATTAATGCACAGAAGTTCTACAGGAATTTGTAGCTCCATGTGAAGAGCAAAATGTGTGTTGAAGAATAGCTCAGAATGAGCCTCTTTGGCACTTGTCTGGGAAATCCAGTTATTGGTGTATCTGTGCTGGAATGGAAATATTACAAAAACCTGATCTGACCCCCTAGCTTGAGCCATTCAATATAATATATGCAAGGATGTTACAATTTTTGATCTTTTCACTTGGGTAAAAGTTGTAATTATAAATCAGAGAAAAATATAAATATTGCTAAAATAACTTTCTGGATTCCATTCAGTCCCAGGAATGATCACCAAAGAATTTGATTAAAAGAGTCAGAGCTGTGCTAACGGCAGTTTTCTCCAGTGTGGTAAAGCCTTTATTAAAATTCCAATTAAAATTCACCAAGAGGAAGGCTGCTGTTTGTGCTGCTTGTCCTGGGAGCCACAGGCATCTGTGTCCAGTAGAAAGGTTTTTTGCTTGTTAATTGTATTCACATTTTGTAACATTATTGTATAGAAAGGTATAGAAGCAGATTAGGGCTTGGGGGCTCCTGGATAAATTGTTGGTTTCTGTAATGGTGTTTGGATTATGTGTATAGAAGGGCAGGTGAACATATTTAATAGGGATTTTTGTCCTTTGGTATGGGGAAGGATTAAAATAAGAGTAAACATTATAGTTTGGTGATCACTTTGAATGTATTTCAATTGTTTGTAAAGGATAATCTCACTTTGAATGACCCTATAAACATTAATGAAACCAGGCTGTATTTTCTTGAGATTCATGCAAAGTTAATATTTGAGGAAGCTGAGTGTGAAGTACTGTCATGGAGAAGAAGTGTGGCTGTAATTTTTAAGGGTGTAAATATTGTATAAGGTTTGTAGCCAGTGGATCCTGCTAACAAAGGTCTGTCCAAGGCTGGCTGGAGAGAAGAGTAGGAGAGGCTGCTCAGAGAAAAAATCTGATCCTAGGCAGTAATATCAGGCATTTGTTTCCAATCAAATGTCCCCAAAGCCAAAGGGCTGAGGAATAGGATTGCAGACCTGTAGAATTTGCTCATCAGGATGTTTGCATGGTATTTATGATGAGGAATATTAAACTCGTAACTCCTGGTTTATATTTAATCAGCATTTTTAAACAGTATATTTAATTTATGTTTAGTAAACAGTAAACATTCAGTCAACATTTTACATGGAAACTCAAATTGTTGTCTAGCACCACTCAAGATGTACCTTAAGACAGGAATATGATTTCTTCTTCCCCATTGCAGAGGGGCTCTTTACAGGAGAATTGAGTGACAGGACAAGGGGGAGTGGGTTTAAACTGAGAGGGGGCAAGTTGAGATCAGATATTAGGAAAAATTTCTTCCCCGTGAGGGTGGTGGGGCACTGGCACAGGCTGCCCACAGAAGATGTGGATGCCCCATCCCTGGGAGTGTCCAATGACAAGTTGGAGCAACCTGGTCTAGTAGAAGGTGTCCCTGCCCATGGCAAGGATTGGGAGCTAGACAACCTTTAATGTCCCTTCCAGCCCAGGCCATTCTGTGGTTATATGATCTGTTTTCCCACAAACCTACTTGTCTGTAGCAGTTCTGAATGACCCCATATTAGCTGGTCCCAGGACCGGATGGGAAAGTTAATAAAAGCTAATTTTGCAGCTTTGGCAACTACCAAACCTCCCAGTGCCCAGCATGGCTTGGATATCACCGAGTCACCTCATTAGGAGAGCCCAGGGAGCTGCTTCAGGTGGTGGCACTTCAAATTTTGAACAGATCACGGGTCTGGACTTTCTGACTGCTGCTTCTGGGTGATTGCTGGTGCAGGTTCTGTGTGACCGAAGGCTCAGAGCTGTCCTTGATCCATCAGCTCCTCCAGGACACAACCACCCCCCTTCCACCAGCCCAGGGAATCCTGGATGAGGAGAGGTGATGCATGGACACCCCGGCGTTATTCCTGCTCTTTGCTGGGACTAATTGCACAAATCCTGTGATGAACTTTAAGTTTAATTAACGAAGTTTAGGGCAGTTACTTAACATTATACACAGAGCTTGCTGTAGGTGGCAACGGCAGGGTTTGCTGAGCTCACAGGTTTGTGAAGTGTAGTGCTGGAACAGCTCAGGGCTCCATCAGTTCTAGTTCTGCCATTAAGCATTGCCCCAGTCTGCAAAATGAATATGGATGACATCTGAGAAGGTTATGCTAATTAGTCTGGTTGAAGTCATTCCATGGCTCAGATTGCGTAAATTAATATTTTTAACTCTCATTTTAATGGGGGGAACAATTGAAAGCAACTCTAAAATCAGAGCATTGTAAAAAGTATTGCCAGCCTGTAAACGTGGCTGTAGATGATGATGATGCTAATAAAGAGAGGATAACATGTTTTTCTAAATATCTTTCTCCAAAGATATGCAGATTAAGTCTAATACATATATTTCAGGGTTTAGTTTCTATGTATTTATTCTACTACTGTACAAGTAAAAGATAGTAATTTATAAATATGGTAGGAAATTTGAATGTTATGAACTTTAAAATTTTTAGAAAAACTATGGAGTCTTTTTAGTGTTGAAATTAGGTCTTTTAGAGTGATAGGTGCAGACCAAATTAATTTCAAATTTTCTTTTTTTGTTTCAGTGTAGGTGATCTTCTCAGCTGAGCTAGTCTCTATCTGCATATTTGAAACTACCATGGGTGTCTTTGCTTCTGAGATATTTATATACCCTGCTTTTTCTGCAGTATCATGTGGAGCACCCAGGTTAACTTTGTTTGCTCCACAGAGAAGCTATTATGCCTTTTGTATAATGCCATGCTTCTGTATATTTGTTAGAGGATTTTTGAATCCCCGGTCATCGCTTCTATACTTACTAGGGTGAAAAAAAAGCCATAAGCCCTCCCCCTCCTCAATTAGGAAGCTCCTTAAACAGTGAAATTTCCTAGAATGTTGTTAAAGAAAGAAAAATACTTCTCCTTTTACCTAAATCTTAAAATTTTGGAGGGCACAGCATTGCTTAAAAGAATTTAAATGTAGAAATGGAACAAAGAGGACTAGGTTAAATTGAAATTTCTAATTATTTTGTGTAATGCCCCATGATTTCACTCCTAAAAACACCGAGACCTAAATATGCATCAAAACCCCACTATCATAAAGAACCTCAGGTCTAAGACAGCAGGTGTGCCAGGACATATTTGAATATCATTGGAGATGTGACTGTAGCATATTTAGACATATTTCTGCATTATGTATGAGTGATGGGACTAATGATGGAACAACTGAAGTTTCATGTAAAGTTGTGGGGAAAAAAGTTTGCAATTTATGAATTATTTGGCCAATTTGTGCTACATCATCACCACTGAGCTGCCACCTAAGGGAGCTCTGTGACGGGTTCAGCTTTGTCTGCCTCAGCCCACGTGTCCTTGTAGTCACAGAAAGAGGTTTTGAGAGGAATTCAAAATCCTGGTAAGACAACGTTTCATTTGTGGATGAGATAATCCAAATATAACCATAAAAGAGGCTGAGGAGACACAGCCTGAGACAGAGACACCTCCAAAGAGGCACTGAGGGGGATTGGCCTGGCAGGAGGGGAACCAGGGCCAGCACGGATTAGAACGAGCAGTGGACTTTGGGAAGCCATGACTGTATTTTAAAACTTCATTGTTGTTTAATCACTTTGTTGTTTAATTTACAGTAGCAGCTGCTGTAAAAACACCAATTAAACCCCAGCACTTCTTCCTGGGGGTGGCAGGTCCATCTCTGTTCCTCTCGGGGTCCCTCAGCTGCTGCTGCCCGAGCCTCTTGTCCTTCTCACACGTGTGCTGTGGATGAAGATGTGCACCCGTGAGGGCTTCAGAGGGAGCTCTGACAGAGGTTTTCGACCCCTGGCACACTGTCCCAAACAGGCTGTGCTGTAGCTTTAAACCCCTGAACACTTGGCATTCATTATTTTATAGGAATAATTATAGAATTTATTGGGTTGAACCTCTCAGAGGCACGCACACGTGCCATGCAGGAAGGCTCTCACTCTCCAGAACAAAGTGATAGCCCCATGTGAACTTTGATTTTAGTTTTTTAATCTCAGGCTTTTGACGTGTTTTCCCCTGGCTTAAACTATTGTTTTAAGGGCAGTGACTGTGTGTCTTTTCTGTGTTAATGTTTGTGTGGAAAAATGTGTGTTAGGTTAACAGACAACCTACATAGTCTGACACACAAGTGTTTATCTCTGCACAAGACAATCTGGAAGGATTTTTTTTTTTTGACAAAACCCCCAAAATTTCCCATTTTTGTTTTGGATTTCATAAATGGCTTGCTTGCATTTAGTTTCTAATTAAGCTTGGTTTTATATTGAGAGATTATTTCTAGTAATGCATCTCAGATAAACAGGTGACAGCAAATCACAGACAAATCCATCATGAATTCTAGCATTATCAATCACTCTTTAGCTAATGCCAAAATCTCCAAAGACAAGTATTTAACTCTGTTCAATGTGGTACTGTATGTCAATTGTTGATAGAGAGTTTTTTTAATGATCTTGGATGTGTCATGCTCCACTTAGAATTCTCCAGTGTTTCCACTGATAAATGCTGAGGCATAACTGTCATTTGCATGAACAGAAGCTGTAATTATAAATGTACTTATGGTCTGTGCTAAAGTCAGGAATGCAAAGAAGGGCGTTTGCTAATGCAGAAATATAAATAATGGTTACTAATGTTCGCTGTTTAGCATGGAAATTACATTTCAGATCACTTGAGATGCATTTTGTTTTTTAAAAAAATAGAATTAGGAGGCTGGGTTGCTAATATTTGGTATTTTGCAGTTGCTGATCATGTAAATAAGTTTGGTAAGAGTTGTGTATCCATTTATGAAATGAGAAAAAAGTGTGAGAAATAACTTGCCTAATTTAAGGTTAATGAAGACCATTTGAGAGGCATCGGAAATACCCCCAGGCTGTAGAGATTTGAAAAGTGCATCTCTCAGTTACTGGAAAAGTAGGAGTGCTGATGGTTCTGGTCATGATTCAGAAAGATACCAAGAACTAAGATATTTACCAAAATTTTGCAGTCCAAGTTCTCTGTCTTCCCTCACAATCATCTCATTAATGTCCTTTCACTGAAGACAGGTCATTCCATATATTTTCTAATTAATACTACCAAGATAAGACGATTTTCCAATGAAAAATATTGTCATTGAGTTAAATTTGATGAAATGAAGAAATAGTGACACTATTTGTCTATTGGTTATTATTTTTAGCATTGATTCATATTATTTTGTTCCATATCAACTGTGCTTTGCCAGTATGTGAATTTGTCATCTCTGGATGACAGCAGAGGCATTTCCTTTTCAAAATCTTTGATTTCTTAGATGTTCATGCAGTAGATTAACAATAATGAAATAGTTCAAGTGAGTTACATGTAGGAACTATTTTATAGCCAGTACTTCAGATTCTGTAGACTAAAGTTGGCTCTTGTGGTAAGTTTTTATAATAAAAGCCAAAAATTGAAAGGGCTTTTTGTTTTTTTAACTAATAAAAGTAAACAAAGTTCATGTAAAATTTTTTTAACATATTTTAGCAAAAAATTATTCACAGACATTCTTTAAAATGAGTTAAAAATTGCTTTTTAATGACAGTCCATATTGTTTAAATTGCTTCAAATGCCGAGTACAGAACTCGTTAGGTTTTGCTGGGATTCTCTTACACAACCAAAGTTACAGGAGTTATTTAGCATGCATTTATTAACTATAAATTTCTCTTTGGTGCCTAGATTCTATATTAAATATGCTATTCATAAACAGAGGAGATTGAGGGTCATTTGAGTTAGGAATAAGGAACTGAATTCCTGAAATAAAAAGTACTGGCAGAATCCTATTTCCAGCTCCTTGCAAACTTTGCCTGAGAAGTTGTTGCTAAGTAACACCATGAAGTGTGCAGCTGCTCCAGAGCAGCTCCTCCTTCACCCTTCCTGACATCTTCAAAAAATAAAAGCAGATTCTGGGTTTTACCAATATTTTTAATAGGTGTCTGTATCCTTATTGGGTTTTTTAAGTGAATGGACACAGAAGTGCTGGATGTTGTACAGATGAATAAATTACAGCCCCTTTGGATACCCAGGGGTTGTATTGTCACTTTTGTTTAAAAATCAGGTTTTGTGACTCAGATTGTTGGAACAATTCCTCTGAACCAAAAAAATTACATTTCCCGTTTCCAAAATCCATTCTAATTGGTTTGATGCACGAGCTGGAAGAACAATTGATTGACACCAAGATCAGTAGGCAAAGATTGAGCTAATAGAATTGGATTAATGGGAACATATGGTAATTACAACTGTGAAAAAACAACTTAGAATTTATAATGTTGCCTTGGGGCACATAATCAGATGTGTTATCAATGAATAATTAGAGTTGATAAAAATCATCTGGTATGTATAGGATTGCTGTGCACAGTTACAGATGTGTGTTAAATGAAAGATTTATTGGAAGTTTCCTGCCTAAAATATGCGTGACATGTAAACACATTGTTTGTGATAACAAAAAAAATCAAATCAATTCCTGCAGAATGCTTCATGGCAGAAGATCAAAGTTTATGTATGCTTGTCATTAATATTCCATAAAAGATTAATTTCATGCCCTTTATTGCTTTATATTAATCAGTTTCCCTAATATGTGAGTTATTAATGAGTATTCCTATAACAGCTGGCAAAATATGTATGTTAATAAGGGAAGTAAAAAAAAAAAAAAAACTTTGGCTGTAAAAACCTCTGCATTTTGCAACAGATTAAAAAAAGTCACATGTGATAAAATAGGAACAGGGAATACCTACCACATAAAATTAAAAAGGCAGTTCCTGAGGACAAGTTCTGAAGAGCCAACTTCATTGGTTCTGAAGAGCCAATGTTTTGGGAGTTCAGATCTTTCTGCCTCCAATATCCCCCCTCCAGGTTAAAGCAGAGGCTCACAACCCATTCAGAGGTATAGTGGAACATATACATATTTGTGTGTGTGTGTATATTTTTATATATCTGCATATACAGCCAGCTGTGCCATGGAATGGTGAGAGAGAAAATCCAGGGAAAAGGGAGCAAATGGCAATGACTACAGAGTACCCATTTTAACAGCAGATAAATTGCTGTTAGTTACTCTCCAAATTTATTTAGGAAGAAGGTAGTTTATTCATTTTCCTTTGAAGTTTCTGTTACTGGAAAACAAAAAAAGAACTTGTCTTGTGTGTCCCTGTGCAAAGACATGGTATTGGGTGTTTGTGAGAGGGTTATCCATGAGAAAGTGTAGGACTGGGGTCTTGTTTGAGGTTACCCGTAGTTTGCCATGTATATAGACTCAGGTGTTGGGCAAGACACTGCAGCTGAACTCCTGATAAATTCTTTTACTGAAGTGAATAATACAGGCTTTAATGTCATTACTGTAATGCAGCTGGGACTGGAACTGGACTCCTGCAGCTTTCAGAAAGATGCAAATCATCCTAAGCCTACCTTCAGCATCATTTAGATCCCATAATCTTAAGGAATGTGAGCCTTTAGCTTCGAAATATATCTTAGCCTTTAATTATATGCAAAATTCTGGGCATGTGAGACCCAGAATTCAGTTCTGCCAGACTGCTGTATCTCAGATGTTTGTAACTTCTTCTCAGGACTCTTTTTAAGAATCCTGAGATTCTTTTTAAGAATTCTAATTTAGAATTAATCTAATTAAAATTTTAAGATTCTAATCTTAAGATTAGAATCTAATTAGAATTTTAAGATTCTTTTTAAGTCAACCTTTTTAAGGTTGACTCTTCCTGTACCGGGCTCTGGATGTTCCCTGCATGGCAATGTCACTGTCCCATCACGGGACTATCCTGCAGCAGTCACTGAGGTTTTATTTGTCCTGAAGTGATCGAGTAGAAAGATGCAGAATTCAAGGATCTCTAAACAGAATCAATGGTACAGGTATAGTTCCTTTATGAAATCTAAATGTTCAAGTGCAAGTGGACAGTCATGGGGGGAAAAAAAAATAAAAAAAAGAGAAGAGAAGAGGAAACTTAGAATTTAAAATCCCACTGAACTCATGCTCTTCTTGTAATTCAACACAGGCACAGTCTTTTTTCCATGTAAGGGTATGCACAAATGCTGGTAGTGGAACTCATTTTGTAGAAGCAATCATATTCTAGTACAGGGATCAACAAAATTAAAATAATAATAGATTTGACTAAACAACTGTGCTATTTAAAGCTGTCCACTGCCTCACATTAAAAGCATGGTATCTTTTATTTTTAAATGAAAGATCTCAACAAGGTGAAAAACACAAGTCCTTCATTTTTCATGCTCCCATCATATCTTCCTGCTGTAAATTTCATTCTTCTGTTCTTGGAGTCTGCATTGAAACGTGTCTGGAAAAAAAAATATTCCTTGAGACATTTGACAACCATTTTTTTTTTTTTTTTTTTTTTGTTTTAATATCCACACCAAAAAAAAAAAAAAAAAAAAATAAAAA